>JAPWTK010000565.1:0-268972 GCA_029963805.1 Aromia moschata
GTATGAGAAGTAATGAAACCAACTTTGTAAAAAATAATTCATTGTGAATATCACTACAAATCATTAATACTCAAACTAAGTTCCTTGGCCATCCACACAGTTCTGCTAGCGATTTTTCCACGAATTCGAAGGCGGCTTCCGGAATGTCTTTTAAAATTCTCGTCGTAGCCGCTTTGACGGCGTCCAGAGTGCCGTGGCAACGTCCTTTGAGGGCGGTTTTAAGTTTTGGAAAAAGAAAAAAGTCTGGGGGAGCAGGTCGGGACTGTTGGGTGGCTGGGGAATCGTTGAAATCCCGTTCTTGGCGAAGTAGCTGCTCACCACGAAGCAGGTGTGACTTGAGGCATTGTCATGGTGAAGCTTCTAATCGGCGGCGATGGCTGGCCTTACCCGGTTGACTCTTTTTTCAATCTTTCGAAGCACTTCCACGTAAAAGCACGCTGCTCAATTGATTTCTGCATTTCGGAGCTGGATCAGAATTTCTCAAACGTATCACCTGAATTACGTGAAAATTCAAATTTGATCGTCTTTGCATTTTTTCCATAGCTGTTGACAGTGCAAGCGAAAATCCAGTTGGATTTTGCACAAAAAAATTGTTACAGATATAAACAATTTAGGTTTTTTGTCATTTTTTTTAAATATTCATTAAGGACGATCTAATTAACCAATATTTACGATATAAACGAATTGTAATTGCCACAGATTACTTTTCGATCGTGTATTTTTTTCAATCAAACATATTTAATTTAAGTCAATTTGTTATACAATTGTTGAATGATAAAAAAATTGAAAAAAGAAATGTCTTCTTCATCTCCTTTTCACTAAAAAAAAAAATACGATATATGCAGCATTTTATGCTTATAAATATTCCGTTGAGAAAAAAAAATGGCCCGCAATCGAAAAAACGTTATATTGTTTTAAACATTGCCGCGCGCTCGGAGCGCGCTCGAGCGCGCTAGATCGTTAATTAGATCGTCCATAATAAATATTTTGAAAAAAAATTACAAAAAAAACTCACTTGTTTATATCCGTAACAAATTTTTTTGCAAAATCCAACTGGATTTTCGTTTGCACTGTCAACAACTATGGAAAAAATGCAAAGACGCTCAAATTAGTAATTCAGGTTATACGTTTGGAGAAATTCTGACCCAGCTTCGACCGAGTTTTATCACAGAGTACACCAGTGGCGGTGCGTGATATTTCAGTTAGCCATATCTTGAAAACGTCGCATGGGACCCACTTCACTTTTTTAGGTGATGATTATACACCTCTTACAGAAAGGATTTATAGTGAAAAAATCGTCACAAAGTTTGCGAAAAAATTTTCAAAAAACACTGGAGCACTCCCTGGGTTCTCAGTAACGCTCTGTGGGATATTTGCAGTATATTTTTTTCATAATCTAGAAACAAATATAAGGAGACGTTTTTCGATTTGTTGCAAAAATTATTTTTTTTTCAAAAAGTTATGGCCATTTTAATTTTAATTTTATAGGAACATTTTGTTTCCCAAAATTAAAATGGCCATAACTTTTTTGAAACAAAAATATTTTGTAACAAATCGAAAAACGTCTCCTTATATTTGTTTCTAGATTATGAAAAAAAATATATACTGCAAATATTCCACAGAGCGTTACTGAGAACCCAGGGAGTGCTCCAGTGTTTTTGAAATTTTTTTCGCAAACTTTGCTGACGGTTTTTTCACTATAAATCCTTTCTGTAAGAGGTGTGATAGTCATCACCTAAAAAGGGAAGTGGGTCCCATGCGTCGTTTTCAAGATATGGCTAACTGAAATATCACGCACTGCCACTGGAGTACACTAAAAAAGACGAAGAAGTGGTTGCAGACGACTACCCAACCCTCCGTTTGGAAGCTTAGACTCCCCACCACCAAACCCGCCAGCTGCGAGCGTGCCGGGAAGTACAATCGCGTGAGGAAAAAATGAATAAAATCACTTTTTTATACAAACCCTGTATACCATGTACGTGTATAATCTCACAACATTTTTTTTTATATAAATATATATGTAAATCCAATGTACAATATGTCTAAATATGCATATATTTCAGATTGTTTGTTTACTTATACCATGATCGATAAAATATTTGATTATTACGTGTCAATGACAATGCAATATTCTATTTACTTCAATCATTTTCATTTCAAAATGGCGTATCCAAGATGACCGCCGAAACTAATTTGGTGTGATTAGGTTACAAATACGATATCTAACTGAGCTCTTCTTAACTAATTTCGGATCTCAACTTTTCGTTAGTATGTCCCCTTCCACAACTTTCATCTGCATTGAATTTTACATTTTTGTTCCACTTCCATCTAAAAATAAAATATATACATACTATTTATGTGTTATCGATAATATTATACAGATGTTAAAATCATTTAAGTATATGAACAAGAAATGTAAATTTAATTTGAGCTGAAAAACAATTAACGATATTATTAACATTATTCATTATTCGAATATTGCCTGAGAATCATAGGATCTGAATCAACATATTTAATGAAACGTTATTTTTTTTAATAATAGTAATTATTCAAATATTATTCAAATATCAAGGTAAGATTTGCTTAATTTTAAAAGTATTTTAAATGCTTTAGCTTTAATTCAAATTTATTATTGTCATCAGAAAATAATTAAAGCCAAATAAGCAAATGATCCGGTAAGAGATTGATTTACATATTATTATGTAACTACGGTGTAGGTAAAATAATGTAGGTATCACAAAATAGCATAGCTAGGTATAAAAAATTGGTTTAACCCGTTTCGGCCGAAAACGCCACTCCCGGTACATCGCTCTTCAGCGCCTCATAACTAATACTATTTGCGACAGAAAAATTTGACAGGGACATATTTTTGAAGTTTAAGACGTGCCCTTTCTGATGGTATCCATGACATTCCTCCAAAAAAATATTAATCATGAAAAAGGCAGTTTTAAAAAAAACACGATTTTTTTGCACATTTTTTTTTAATAAAATTTTCAAAGGGTTTCCGGTCTACAATGGACCTGGAACCTCACTAACCGGTGGAATAAATGTTTGAACTTTAAGTATACGTGGTTTAAAGATCGATTTTTCCCTTATGCGTTCAAAATAGCGCCTGAACTGCAAAATTAGAGTAAGTTGAGTAAACATTCAAGAATTTTTTATTGGAAAACAATGCATTTTTACAAAAAATTGTCAAGAATAAAAAGTTCTTAAAATCACTCAAAGAATGCACTGGAATTTTCAAAATTTTTTGAGCAACTTTTTGGATTTTGCAAAATTTAAAAAATTGTTTTAAAAAATGTCCCTGTCAAATTTTTCTGTCGCAAATAGTATTAGTTATGAGGCGCTGAAGAGCGATGTATCGGGAGTGGTGTTTTCGGCCGAAAACCGGGTTAATACACAGTACATTTCGTAGACACACACAAATTTTAGCCGGAAATATATAGAGCGTTCCAAAAAAACTGTGACTTTCCGAAGTTAATTTTATTTAATTGGAATGCCCTGTACAGTTTCACATTTGCCGATACCATTTGGTGAGGTGATCTAAAAGGAATATTTTGAAAGCTACAGACAAATGAAAATCGTCATTTTTAAAGGTTTCACACAATGCTTAATAAAGATTGAAGAATTGAAATAAAAATCAAATTATTACTTTTAGATTTAGCGACAAAAAACTATTTGTAATTTTTTTAATAACAATCACATTTTTGATCAAGCACAAACAACTATGTACAGGGTGAATTCGTAAGAATTCCCACCCACTTTTTCTCTGTTATCTTTAGAGATACGAAACATTTTTTACAGGGATCTTATTTTTCCTGAAATTTCAGAATAACCTGTCAGATAAACAATTAAAACAAAAATGTAGCAGCATTTAATGATATTTTTTTTATAATGGAACTAATATATTTTTTTTATTACAACGTTCTAACAAATATGCCACTTGCTCCCCCAGGTTCTTGCATATTCCGAAACTTCAGAAAAGATAAGTTACCCCGGCAAAAAAAAATTCGTAACTCTAAAAATAACGGAGAAAGAGGGGGAGGTGGTAATTCTCACAAACTCACCCTGTACATATATATTTTCATGCATTATATTTTATTTGAACTCATTGTTTTTGTGCATTTTTTTTATATTTCTCATTTTCTGGGGTGCATCCTAGGAACAGGTACTTTTAGATAAATATAGGTATGTAATTTATTTTTATTTTTACTATAGGGCATAATAAGACGCATTTTTGGACATCGGGCACTACTTTACAAGACGACGCTAAGAAGGAATGGATCTGGTTGACCACTGGAGCTAGATTAATATACACAAATTGGTACCCAGGTGAACCAAACAGAGGATCAGGGAACGTACTCGAAAACTGCTTGGAAATCAGAAGCATCCTAGGCGACATTTTCACGTGGAATAACGCACCTTGCCATTTTAAGTACAACTTTATTTGCGAGACGTATACCCTTAACTGTACCTGATATTCATAATTGATTTACCAAAATTCGTTAATGTTCTTTCTGCTTTTTTTAGGCTACAATAGTAAAATATAATTCTCATGTGAAAGTATTTTATTTGAATTACATTTAACAACAGCGGTAAAAAAATAGTTTTTTAGGATAGTTTTGTGACATGTTTGTACAGAGGGTTCTGTGTATAGTGTTACAGAATTTTGCCATGATTAATTTATAAGGTGCCGATGTAAAAGTACCTGTATTATTTAATTATAATAAAACCCGGATTTATAAAATGAACTATATTATTATTTAGTTTATTATTTTTCAGTTGACAAAGTATTTTATACAATAGGTACTGAAATAAAATTTTAGTTACTTATTGACTGTCAGCATCACCTTCACTTTCGACCGAATTTGGCGCGATTTTTTGGGTTTCGGCTCGTCATCGTAGCGCCATTCCTATGATTGACGACTTGTTTGCATGTCGTACTCGTAATACTACATTTTTTTATAAATACAACACAAATATAAACGAAAAATTTTCTAAATACAATGGCACTCAAACGGACGTTTGAATAAACGATGTCCCAGTAATTAGTTTGTTGAGCGACCACCAGGGAGCGTAACGCTTATGTTGTTTTACCTATACTTCATGGTAACAAAAATATTTGCAAAATAAATGTACTGTTTGTTTTTAACTTAACAGACGCAATTTTTAGCTCTTTTTCTAGCTCTGTTTTAAATAGTAAAAAGGAAGAATATTCCCACCAAACATATGTACCTCAGTATTTTTAGGTGTGTTCTTTCGATTTCCGGGATCAAATTTTGGTTTCTGGTTCTCAACAATATCTTTACAAGACAATGGTTTAGTAAAATTACAAACCAATGTATACCAATGCAAAATTATTATACGATTTAAGTAATTTTTCAAGACATATAAAGAAAATCACAACAATGAGTTTATTTTACATACAAATCATACACGTGTTGTAATTTTACAAAACAGTTTGTTAGTTGCTAATGAAAAACGTTCTGCGACTCGTGATTCAATTCACTTTATTAGAACTTTAAGCAAAATCACAAACAAATGTTGTAATTAATATTACAATGAATTTATTAAAAGTTCACAAAACTTTAAATTTTACAATACACATGATCTTTGAAAAATTTGTATTATCAACGTTACACATTCTCGTTTTCGATAACGATTTCCAACTAAATTGGTTTGTAAAATTACAATGTTCGTCATATAAAATTACTATACTAAAACATTATAAAATGTTTTGTAAAATTACAACTGATTTAATAAATACAAAACTGTTTTGCCAAAATACTTCCAACGCATTTTTTGTAAAATTACCATAGACATTTTTAACAGTGTAATCAGTGGTAATCTAAATAGTTGATATAGGATAAGAATTGATGTTTTTCCATGGCTCGATCACCCGTGGATTAAAAGCCGGTAACGAGTGATTGAAATTCAAGATTGCGAATTCAATATGGCGGGTACCATATCAAAACTATCAAAATTGGTTGGTGCAAAAAATACTGTGATATTCTGCCTAAATTTGTGAATGAAGTATTCTCGGTAATTTTTATGCTGAATAAGTTGTTTTTTGAGGAACAAATTCAGAAAAGCTAAGAGTGGAATAGAAAAACATGATTTCTACAGAAACGTTGATAAAAGATGCGTTTCTACAGCCGATGTTCAGTAGTTGCGATAAAAGATCGTTGAATGTGTCATAGAAAGATGGTACTCTCAAGTCCAAGATTTCATGAATTTTTGAATCGTGAATTTGAGAGATGCTCTTGCTTATTTTTAAGAAAAGTCAGTTACTTGACCGCCATATTGGATTCATACCTACTTATTGTGAACATTGATATTGATAAAACACATTCAGGTATATATGTATATTCATTTTCACAGCCGCGGCGATAGCTCAGTGGGCAAATCGCCAGGTGAGTAGATGGCGATTACTCCGAGAGCTATTATCCGCGCGGGTTCGAATCCCGCCTGTGGCAATTGGCACCTGTCACAGGGTTTGGTTGTGTGTCCTACGTCTTTTCCATGTGTATTATCCTTCTCCACAGTTGTAATGACTCAGAGGGAGAATGTCAATGTCTGTGGTGTGATTTATTATTTATTATTATTTATTTCAACATAAAATTCCGTTTATATTTGATCCGCCGATTGACAATATTATTTGATCCGCCCGAAGAAATCCAAGAAAAAAATCGTAGTTCACAAAATTTCACGTTATTTCATCATTTTGGAGAGGTTAGGTTGACTCGAGGTACGGAAGAAAATTTCTTACCTTATTTCAACTATCCAGATCACCACTGATCACAATGGGAATCTAATTCCAAAGCTCTATTGGCTCGAAAAAAAAAATATGAAAAAAATGTCCTCGAAATTTCGGTGCTTTTCAATTTTAAAGCCGCCATATTTTTTTTTTCTGAGAACCAGAAACGAAAATTTGACCCCGGAAATCTAAAGAGCACACCTAAAAATACTGAAGTACATAGGTTTGGGAATATTCTTCCTTTTTACCATTGAAAACAGAACTCGAAAAGGAGCTGAAAATTACGTTCTCTTAGGCGTTAACGGGTTAAACTTAAAAACCCATGTGACCGCTTAAGGGGACTAGGGAGGGTTGAAAATGGAAAAATTGGCTCGTGTTTAAAGGTTTATAACAAGGCCGCGAATAAATATAAAACTTTTTTATTGTTAAGGGTATTAATTATAACATTATAAAATGAGAAACTTCATTGAAAGTTGTTCCCAGAACAATAATATCGGCGCGGCGTCCCAGTGTAATAAGTAAAACTCGAATCCACGGTTTTACCACGATTCCAGTCGAACGGATAAAGATTTTGGCAAATTCTAAAAATATTTCTTCTCCTTAGGCTTCCCTCTATTGATTACTAGCGACCCACCCCGGCTTCGCACGGTTTACGACATCACATTAGAAACCTCTAAAATTATTAGTGTTTCTCTACTATATTATGCATGTATTCTACATATAAACCTTCCTCTTGAATCACTCTATCTATTAAAAAAAAACGCAGGCCTTCGACGCGCTATCTATAGGCACGCGCCGCCGGCCGGTACCGCCGCAACCGCTATGTCCCTGTATTTTAAATCTGTAATATCTTCGAAAATATTAATTTAAATTACATGCTGTAAAGGGCCATATTGATCTATATTAAATGCACAATGTATTTAAGGTACCTAATTGGATAAGGATTAATGCTGTATTGCTTAAAATCGCTTCGTAAATAAGCCAATATTTCTCGTAAAAAGTAAAGGATAAAAAATGATTATTGTGGGTTATCCCCAAGAGATAGACATATACCATCGCGGACTTTTTTGTAGACCTTTTTAAGGTGTACAATATTGTAGTACATTATTTTGATCTATCTCGTCGGGTTCAGCCAGCGTTTGCAATGTAAGCGCAAAAAAATGTGTTTATTTACGACATCACATTAGAAACCTCTAAAATTATCAGCGTTTCTCTACTCTATTATGCATGTATTATACATATAAACCTTCCTCTTGAATCACTCTATCTATTAAAAAAAACCGCATCAAAATCCTTTGCGTATTTTTAAAGATCTAAGCATACATAGGTAGTTAGGGACAGACAGCGGAAGCGACTTTGTTTTTACTATGTTATGATTATGATACCTAACACATTAAAAACAAAAATAAAATTAACAAAATGGCGTCCAGAAAACAAAAAATTGTAGCAATATTTTTTTTTCATTCTGATTTTAGGTATAATTCATGCGTCATAGTGTTTTACAACTCCTGTATAAATTTCAAGTTGATATCTTTCGCGGATCTCGAGATATCGTAGTAAAATCATCAAAAAATGTAGTTTCGAGAAAATCGCATTCAAAGTTTCGGTACAATATTTGTGTTAGAACAGTCGTACGGAAACAGAAACGTTTCGACTTTATTATTAGGTCGTCTTTAGTGTGTCGTCACAAATTAAAACTTAATTCTACTCTCTATATTGCATAGAGAACCCTAGAAATTAGAATAATGCTCAGACCGTTCGGTTGGTACCGACCGCGCGAATATCTGAGTTCGGCGGGAAGATATTCCTAAAGGATTACAATATCAGAATATGCAAAAAAAATCGATTTTCTCGAAATTTCAACCCTCCCTAGTCCCCTTAAAGGGGCTCAAGGGCCGAGTCCGGCCCACACCGGACGAAGACGCGCGCGCCCGTCCGGCCCTGACCGCCACCCTCGTGGCCGCACGTGCTGCAGCCTCCCCCGAGAGCGGCGGCGCGCACGCAGCCCCGCGCCGCCGCCGCCGCCGCCGGTGAACGCCTAGCGGAAAATAGGACACGGCCGAGCCCGCTATCTCGGTCGTCCGCGTCGAGCGCTGCCGCTGCCGCTGCCGCTGCCGCCGCCGCCGCCGCCGCTGCATGGCCGCCTGAGTTCTTTACGTGATCCCGCGCTGGTGTGGAGACGGTGCCGTCGGCCGCGCGCCCCCCACGAGTGGAGACGGCCCGGATTCGAGAGTATGGTGGCGTCGTTCCCGAGACTGAGCCCCCGCGGATCAAAGTGGGCCCTGTAGCGATAGCGAGGGAGATATTTTGATTTTTGGTGAGTGTATTTTTAGGTGCGGGCCGGGCTATATTTACGCGAGAGGCTGGCCTGTGATCGTTATGAGTTACGACGCGGCGTGAAATGCAGGTCGCTAGATAGTAAACGTACGGTCTCGGCCTGTTTTTATTTTATCTTTTTGTTTCTGCGTCGAAAACAGTTAGAATTATAATACTTCGTAGGTAAGACAAAGGTAAGAGAACGAACAGATCCGCAACACATAGGTATGCTATTTTTTATAGACGTTTCATAGGAAGCATACATTTTCTATTAGCTAGGATTTGACCTATATTTTCTCACGTTGCTAGGATCGAATAAATTTTGTTTTTTACTACTAGCTTGAGAAATCGCCCTTATTTGCTTCATTTCTGTAACAACAAGTTGTATTCTTCTACCTGAGTCAATAACAAGTAAATAAAAACTCTTCATATTTTTAATGAATCCAATAACACATTATTAACGTAACACTAACAGTAACACTATCCATCTGTCATAGCCTAGGAAAGATAACCAAAATAGGTCCAATTTTAGGTTCAAATGACAAACCATTGTATAATTGTAGAGCACCTCTTCACGAACCAAACGCACTTTGAAAAATTACCGTAAGACTGTTATTGACAATTGCGGGGCCATTTTTTGAAAACACCTTTTTTTTACATTTTTTCGAATTGCGCCAAAAGTTATTAATATTTTTTGATAAAGTTTTTACTGTAAGTAGCCGCCGAAAAGAGCTACAATTTGGTCGCGGAAGTCCCTATGACTTTCGTAGGCCGAGTAATTAGATATTAAAGACAGCGCAATTTTCGAAGGTTTTTATTTTTTTTGGAAAAAAGTTATGAACCGACTTTAATTTTTTAAAACTGATTTTCTTCGTCTTTTTAAGCGCTATAACTTGCTATTTTTTGTTTTTCTGAAATAATTGTTTTTGGTACTTAAAAAAGTGAAAAAACAGTTTTTTCACACGTTTATGAATGTTTTTGGTTATGTTCCTAAAAACCGATTTGATCCAAAACTAGTGCACTCAAATTGCACTATTTTTTACCTAATTATCATTTTTTTTTTAATTTTTTTAAAAAATTTTCTCTTTTCTAGGCTATCACTCACCGATTCAATTGAAACTTTGCACACTCATAGAATACTAAAAAATATTGAACCCCTGTTTTTTTCTTCCGGAATATGCTTTTAGGGTAAAACCCAAAATGGTAAAAGAAAACGCAAAGAAATTAGAAAATTCCAAAATATGTTACAAATAATTTAATATTTTCTATGAATGAGGGATTAATAAAAAGAAGATATTTGCAAAGTTTCATTCTCAGAGACATTTGGTCTTATACGGATCTTTGCATCCCTTTCATAAGGAATGAATATATTACAATATAAATTTATTATTAATACGAATTTATTTAATATCATATTTGTGTTAACACGCTTACTTATAGCATTTATAAAAGTGTTATAACACGTTTATTAGCGATATCAGGGTATTTTTACCCACGTGAAAGGAGTTGAGTTTATTTCGGAATACTAAACTTCGCCAATCTCTTGTTTTCATATTATTCTCAACACAATTGCACAGAAAAAATTGTAAATTCATTGTTGTGACATACTTTTATAAATTAAACATAACGCGTTTATTAGCGATTTTAAGATACTTTCACCCCCGAACAAGGGGGTTGTAGTTGATTCGGGACAACAAAACTTTGTAAATATGTCCTTTTGATCATTCTCAACAAGATTGCACAGAAAAATCATTAAATTTTATGTTGTGACATGCTTTTATAAAGTTTTAACGCGTTTATTATCGATTTTCACACATTTTCACCCCCGTATAAGAGGTTGTAATCAACTCTGGAGAATGAAACTTTGCAAATATCTTCTTTTTATTAATCCCATCACGATTGCACAGAAAACATTTTAAAGTTTATGTTGTAACATATTTTGGTATTTTTTAATTTCATTTACGGCGATTCTTGCTTTTACCACCTTTTAGGGGTGGTTTCTACCCCTAAAAAGCATATTCCGGAAGAAAAAAACAGGGGTTCAATATTTTTTAGTATTCTGAGTGTGCAAAGTGTCAATTGAATCGGTGAGTGATAGCCTAGGAAAGAGAAATTTTTTTCAAAAAATTGCGTTGCGTTTCAATTGCGTTGTCGTCCATGAAGATGAAATTGTCACGAAATTGTCAAATGTCCAGCATCATGCAAAGCAATAATTCTTGACCTATTAAAAGCAGATATTTCACGTCCTGGCATTATAATGAAAGAAAAGTATCAAAGTCGCTTTGCTAAATTGCATATTTAACAAAAATAAAACTGACGAATTAAAAAAAATTATAACCAATCAGCAATATTTTATCTTGCAATTTATTTGATCTTGTTTGACAGCTAAATAACTCAACTTTGTTGCCTAGTAACGAAAAAAAAATAAAAATAGTCCAAATCTGTATATACCGGGGGTCCAAGACTTTTGACGGTGTGTGTATTATAGTTTTTCTGCACTTTTTCTCTAAAACTCTCAGATGGCATATGCATTATGCAAACTGACATTAAAAAATCGCATTTAGCGTTTTATGTTTTTAGTTTTATTACTCAATATTTCGTGATATTTTAAAATAAGATATAAATGAATCCAGTTTATCATTTTCCAGTGTTAGTAGTGCAAATATACTTCTCAACCTTGGTATATAATAAACTCTTAATATACAACAAAATTATACTACGTACCTACTTCATTAATAACAGACTTTAAGCTTAAATTTTCTTCCTATACAAATATTAGAAGCAGTTTAACACGTTACATTTTTTATGTTTCCTCCAAAACATCGAATACTTACAACTCCCGTAATTAAAAAACAACGCCAGATGTTTTTGTTTAAAAGTGTTTTGGCATCCACAATTCATAAGGAAGGTAGAATGCTCCGATCAGCCATAAAATATAAATTGTCGAAAATTTTATAAAACAATTTGTTTTATAATACTCTCTTCTAATACAAGCTAACAACCCTTTCTTTAAAATAGCTTAAATGTCATCAAAAGAACAATCAATTTGTATGCTATATTTGAATGATTTTAACCTTATAAATTGCCTTAACGATTGAGGTATCTCTCTCTCTCTCTCTCTCTCTCTCGCTCTCTCTCTCGCTCTCTCTCTCTCTCTCTCTCTCTCTCTCTCTCTCTCGCGCTCTCTCTCTCTCTCGCTCTCGCTCTCTCTCTCTCTCTCTCTCTCTCTCTCTCTCTCTCTCTCTCTCTCTCTCTCTCTCTCTCTCTCTCTCTCTCTCTCTCTCTCTCTCTCTCTCTCTCTCTCTCTCTCTCTCTCTCTCCAACTTTACACACATTTTATTCTAGCATGAATAAGATGCTACTTAAGATGCTCCTCCTATTACCACTATTGTCGTAGTATCATTATACTACACCAGTTAAAATTATTTCTATTTAGGGATAAATAAGATTATTTTTTTACCATTTCCATTAATTTAATCTTCTCATTTAACATAGGCACCAAGTGTGTTTAGGGTTGAATATATTATATAAATGAAGGTGTGATATCCATACATTGTCAACATATTTTTGTTGAATTAAATATAAGGCCAATATTTTCTTCAACCATATGAACCCAATTGCTGTCTTATTATATTATATCTTTATTAACAGTATTATTTTATCTTCATGGAGTACCTGTATTTTCTACATGCTAGTATATTTTTGTATTAATTATACTGTTCCAACAAGAGTAGTGTATTGTGTATTGATGTTTTCAAGAAAATACCCATTGGGCGTCATGCCAAGAACCGCAGAGTTAACTTGATTATTACACGGCTTTGCGTTGTTCTAAAGTTACATCAATTGGATTTATACAGAAATGCAGATAAGAAGATGTAATCAGTATTAAGTATATAATGCAAGGTGGAGGTACAAAATCAATTGATTTATATATTAAATAAGTTCAGACATTTTTTCAGTCAAATATTTCTGAATTCTTTCAAAATATGAGCTGATATCATATTTTATTTTAATTTATTTCCCATTGCATACCCACTACGTATGTATGTGTAGAAGTAACATTAATAAGCAACCAAAATATTGTCATATTTCCACTTTAGGTGACAAATAAAAAAGCTACTGTTCAAATTATTCACATAACAATTAGATACTTCCAAGCATGTGATCTGTTTTTCAAAATATGGCGAAGGTGCCAGTTGATTAGTTGTCTAACGGTTTATCTGTAATATTATAGTTCTTAAAATTTCCAAAAATAAAGTTAACCAAAGAAACCGATGAAAAGTTCTGTCTTACACTATACATTTTTTGGAAAACATGTTTTTTTTTGAAACTGCATTTCAACGGTGTCATAAAAATAAACCATTTCTCAAAATAAGTTTTGCAAAAATATACCTGTCTATATTCCCACCGCACACAGTTCGCAAATATTTTGCAAGCCATTTCGAAGACTTTTCGTTTTTTTTTTTTGCTCCCAGGTCTAGCCTTCTACCTAGGTCCAGTAATCACACCCTTAAACACGATGTGGATCCCATGCTAAAATACTAGTATTTTCTAAAAAAAACTGTAAAAATCACAAACATGAGTGATGATATTAATTAAATTTGATTAATTCATTAAATACGATGTGGATCTCATTCCTTGCCAAAGTTATTACTATAGTTGAGCCGGCCAATAGATATACATAGTAATAAAAATACATGCACTATTCATGTTGTTACTTTGCTAGACTGTTTTACACTTTTAGACAAATTTTAAAATTGATTATGTGACAGTTGAGACAGTACCAAATAAAACAAAAAGCTGTCTTTCAGTGGCAAAGAAGGAAACAATATTGTATGGTATAAACAAGAAGACCTCGAATATGTCCGCCTCCAGAGGCGCTGTAAGCAGTTGTGTACCACGGTATACAAATAGATATCTATACGTATACCGTGGTTCTGTACTAATATGTGTGCGTTAGAGGTTAGAGTCCGTGTGAATACATGTCCGTGGTGCGAATACATGTGGCAGACGCTCGATATTTTTCGTTAATTTGTTGTTATCTTTGCAATTACAAATTTTCGTAATTATCGTTATGAAAATGTACTCAAAATATTACGTGATTCAACGTTAACAATACAACAAAGGAAAATATTTGATTTCATACATACATCAGTAATTTGAAATAATGTCAGGTTATTCTGAAGCTTCTGAACGCTTCTTGTATCACACAATGCAACACAACACTTTCGGGTTCCACTTTAGCAGAGGCCCCCACACGTTATTTGTGTACAAAACCACGTTTCACACGTGTTGTGATACCACATTGTGTTGTGATTTTTTTTGTGCAATTATTTCCAATTTTCTCATTAAATATGATTAACTTCAGAAAACTAGTCCGTGACATTTTAGTCTATGAGGAGACAACGAAAAACTATTGTCAATCCAGTGGATTGCTCCATAGTCCGCCTATCTGTGATAAGTGTGACGAAGAAATGGTGAGTAATTGCTAGTTGAAAACTAAACCCAATACTCTGAACCTAACCTAACCTGACCTAATCTAGCGATATATACCCGAACGGAAGAGATTTCGATGCAGGAAAAGAGGAGACAACCCACACGACAAGACAGTCTCGGCGAATAAAGATTCGTGGTTTTCAAAGAGCAAGTGGCCGATGAACAAGATTCCGTCACGTATCTGTTCGCCGTCGGTGAAACGAATTACGACCGAATCATCAGTGATGATGAAGTTACCACTTCGAGTGCTATCGTTGCCGATTGGATGAGTTAATGTAGAGAAATAATTTCACGTTGGTGTGAAGAACATCAATCGGGAGAACAGATTGGAGGAGAAGGTAATCTAACCCAACCTTACCTGACCTAACCTAACCTAACCTAAATAAACTTTAAGGCATTACCGTGGAAATGGAGTGGAAATGGAGTGGAGTGGAGTCGAAAATCGGTAAAAGAAAGCACAACAAAGGACGACTCATCGAATGTCACTGGGTGTTTGGAATGATCGAAATCCAAACTGAAGAAGTGGAGCGAAGAGGAGGAAAGTTCAGGATCGAAATCTGCCCTGATAACTCGAGAAGTGCCGAAACATTGTTGCCACTTATCGCAAAACACGTGAAAGTTGGCACAACAATCGTTTTCGACAAATGGAAAGCCTATTACAGGCTGACTGATTACGGTTTTGAGTAAGTTAAACTTAACCTAACCTAACCTAACCTAACCTAACCTAACCTAACCTAACCTAACCTAACCTAAACTAACCTAAACTAACCTAAACTTATAATCAAGGCACTTCACTATCAATCATTCCGAAACCTTCATCGATCCAAAGACTGACGCCAATACCCAAACCATTGAAGCGAATTGAAGCGACCGTCCTCTTAAGGAGCATGTCAGAGGTCATCGCCGAGGAAAGTTGGATTTCCACATTTGTGAATATTTATGGCGCATGTCTCACACAACAATTTATCACCATTTGAATTTTTCATTGAGTGCATCAAGAATGTCTATTAACCTTGTCAAACTTTGTCAAATTTAAGAATAAAATTTGAATGTAATACTAAATATGTTGCACGCTTTATTCGGGTGAGTGAGGCAAAGGTGGCCCACCCCACACATACTGTCTGTACCATGTATATATTTTTTTAAAAGTGGGTCCCCAAAATTTGGGAGGTCATCTGAAACCAAATTAAGCTATGTTCTGCAATGCACAAACCCAAAAGGAAAGAAGCCCAGATGGTTCTGTACACAAATAACGTGTGGGGGCCTCTGCTATAGTGGAGCCCACTTTCGAACCATATTTATTTAACATTCGAACTGTATTTTTATTAAAGCCAAACTGCATGTAAGCATACTGTGACATTTGTGAAGTGTCATTAGTGACAGCTGAGAGTTATTAAGTTTTATAGTTTACATACTTAAGGCCGCTTTTTTTTACATACGGAAGTTCGCAATTTTTATTGCCGGCAAGAAAAATTGCAGCAATTTTTATTGCGCGCACACGTATTTATATTTATTTGTTAAGAAATTGTCCAAACAGACATAAATACGCGTGCGCGCAATCAAAATTGCAAACTGTAAAGCGGCTTTTAGTCTATTTAGTTTATACACTAGCTGTTAGTAAAAAATTGTATGGAATGACATATTAAATTAATCAGGCCCTTGTTAATATGGAGACATCCTTAAAAAAACGTCATCAAAGTTGGCCGAGAAAGAAAAGACGTATTTCTATTCTTGATCGAATGTATAACCTTATTTACTTGCCAAGACTGTCACATCATATGACAGCCACTTGTCAAAAGTTTGACATAACCGAAAAACTTATTCTACCGCTATTTCCATCTCGCTCGTTCATAGCCAGAGTTGATGACGTTTTTTTTTGGATGTCTATATATGTATATCTTTTCGCCGACCCAGGTTCTTCTTCATCGCAGTTTTTTATTAAGTTAAAACTCCACATACAACAACTGTAGGGCCTCTCTTCAGGAATACAACCGACATCATATAGCCCTGTATAATTTCCCTTTTTATAATATAACCTGAATACCAACTAAACGCAATGCTCTTTAAAAACTTCCTGGTCGACATTACGCCGAAGTCGTAATAATCCCAGCGTTTAATGACTCTTTTGTGAGTCGTCGTGTGCTAGGCATAAAGGAGTGCCCTTTCAGCACTTATGCGGGGAAACGGAAAGGTCGAACTCCCTGTGCCCGACGTCGACATTTTGACGTTACCTGTCGTAAACGCAGATAAATATAGGGCAAACGATCGATCGGAAATCCGAACCGCGGAGATGTAACGGTTTCTATCCGCTTCCATTTAGTAATGTCAACATGACACTGTCAAAAATAGTTTAGAATCGACGTATATTTTCCCACCAGTATTGTGATAAGTTGCTTTACAACCGTTCTCAAGGGGTTACCCCCAGTTGGGTCAAAAAAATAAAGGCGAATTTCACTCATTGTTTTTTTTTTACTTAGATCAATATTATTCCAAATAGTAATATATAGTCATTCAAGTACTTAAGTTCATTTTTTATGATAAAATATTGGTAAAAGAGCTGTTTACAAATAAACGAAATTAAAATAAACATCTAGGTGCGTACGTGTAAGTTTTGAAATTTGTGTTGAGAGTATATTTATTTTGGTATTTATATAATATACAATATACAATATACAATATACTTGCATAGTCTATTACACTGATATAAGATATAGTTATAGATAATAGATAAGAATACTGATATAGATATAGATAAGAAATAATATCATTATTATTGTGGGGCTCAATGGATACTGCGGGACATATTGTAAAAAAAAATACATACATATTTTTATACAAATACGCAGAAAAAATTGCGTAAACTCATTGGTATAATTAAGATTAACTGATTATGATTACGTCGCATACTATATATTTACGAATAATCAAGCTAGCGCACGCGATGCTTTTTTGTTCTTGAAAACAGAGGGGAAAGAAATGGAAATATTAAACTGCCCTAATATCGCTCACTCAATTCATGCTAATACCATTAACGTCTTTATATTTATTTTATTCCAAAATATCTAGTTAAATTATTTACTAGCTGAAATTTAATATTTTTCGATCGATGTCAGTGTTGTGTATTTAAAAACAAATTTTGAAAATCTGATACAAATTATTAAAATATTAGCCTAGGTAGGTATACAGTGTTTGGCTACTCGTGTTACAAATTTTGAGATGGCACAGGAAATTTGACGCTGAACAAAATAGGTCCTCTTCAACATGGTCCTGTTATTTACTGTTTTTGAGATATTTCGATTTTTCAAATTTTTCAAAATTTTACGGCGTATGGACGAAAAACGTTAAGAGCATCGTTATATCGAACGCTATAATAAATTTGAGGATACAGTTGGATTCCATGTTAAATTTTCTACGAGAAACAACCTCGCCTGAAAAAAAATTCAACTCAAGGCATTATCATCTGAATTTCCAATAATTTCGAAATTTACAAAAGTGGCAAAACTGTGGCAAAACGGAGTGTCAAAATGACCTTTTAGGTATGGAACTTGTGTCTTAAATACAACTTTTACAAAATTTTATAAATTTCGAAATTTTTGGAAATTCAGATGATACTGGAAATTCAGATGACTGAGATCAGGCGAGGTTATTTCTCGTAACAAATTGAACGTAGAATCCAACGGTACCCTCATATTTATTGTAGCGTTCGACATAAAGATGTTCTAAACATTTTTCGTCCATACGTCGTGACATTTTGAAAAATTTGAAAAATTGAAATCTTTTCTCTGAAAATTGAAAAACTGAAAATCTCAAAAGCGATAAGGAAACGGACCATGTTGAAGAGTACCACTTTTATTCAGCGTCAAATTTCCTGAACGATCTAAAAGTTTGTAACACGAGTAGCCAAACGCCCTGTATTAGAAGTAATTCACTTAGCCTATGGCTATTCTTGGGCGGTCTAGGTTCGGTGATGTCATTAGCTTAATTATATTAATCATATAATTAAATATTGTATAAATAATATATAATAAAAAAGTTAATTAGTGGGATGAGGGCGAATGTTTCCAAAAAAAAAACTAATTTTCACTTCGACGTTGTCGACGTTTCGCAAAATTTATTTGCATCCTCAGGACTAATTGGCTATTACTTTATGTTATATTAATTGTTTTATCAATGCTTCATTCATATTTATGTTTACAAACGACAGCAAAAAAGCTTATTCAATTAGTCCTGATGATGCAAATAAATTTTGCGAAACGTCGACTAGGTGAAAATTAGTTTTTTTTTTTGGAAACATTTGACCTCATCCCACTAATTAACTATATAGTGAAAAGGAAAATGTAGTTCTGTTCCAAATAAAGCACAGAGATTCACATGTGGACTTAAAATAAAAAATAAAATATCGATTTAAACTTTTTAGTGAGATAACAACGTTTTATGTTTAAGCCATGGTTTATGTACCCACAATAATAATATTTTCTTTCTTCTCATGAAATAAATATGTCAGAAAATCTGTTGACCGATGTCATGACCTTATTTTATTAGGTTTACACAGGGTGATAAGTATTATGTTTTCTAAGTATTTGACTGTTAGACCATATATTTATTTATTTACGTAAAATCAACATTGTAATAGTAATATTTACATAATATTTATTCTTTTTTGCAGGAATGTAGCCAAAAATATTGTTTAAAATATTATGAGTGAGTTGCAGTCAACTATAGAGTTTTCTGTGGAGCTATTTAAATTTTACAATGTGGATTTATTTCAAAGAGGGTAAGTAGATAGGTTAGTAAATTTCATTCATAACATTTATAGACTACAGGGTTTGTCCGGAAAGTAATGTCGGTGAATTTTTTCCCCGAGACTGTACGCGCCAGCCCGCGCTTTACGTGCTGGGATTGTGGTGGGGGGACAACACTGGCAACAAGATCCAACATCCAACAAGCGTCAGTTGGCTACCGGTCGTTGTAGCGGTCGCATCACTCGTTCTTTGAGAGTCGTTACAGTGACCCGGTGCAAGAAAAAATGCAACGTTCGCTTGAGCAACGGATGGCGATCAAGTTTTGTGTGAAACTGGAGAAGAGTGCTGCGGAAACCATTCCAATGTTGAAGAAGGTTTTCGGCGTCGATTGTCTTTCGGACAGGTAAATTTTCCGGTGGCACAAGGCCTTCGCAGAAGGTCGGGAAGATATCAACGACGAGAACCGCGCTGGACGGCCATCAACCTCCAGTTCCGACAACAATGTGAAACGTGTGCGTGACTTGTTGAACACTGACCGTCGTCTAAGTGTCCGTTTAATTTCCGAAACATTAGACATTACGAAAACCATTGTTCACGAAATTGTGTCGGAGTCTTTAGGAATGAGGGAAGGTGTGCGCGAAGCGCGTGCCAAAAGTGCTAACAGACGATCAAAAAGCGAGGCGCGTCGAAACCTGCCAAGAACTTTTGGACACCTGCGAAGACAACCCCGCTTTCCTTGATGACGTCATTACCGGGGACGAAAGTTGGGTCTTTGAATACGATCCGGAGACGAAGAGGCAAAGTGCGGAATGGCACACGTCGAACTCCCCTCGCCCCAAGAAGGCCAGGATGTCCAGGTCAAAGATCATGACAATGCTGATTGTTTTTTTTTATTGCCGGGGATTGGTCCATCATGAGTTCGTTCCGCAGGGGACAACCGTAACCGGAAAGTTTTACGTCGAGGTGCTGAAGCGGCTGAAACGCAGGGTGAATCGCGTCCGCCCAGACATCTCAAAATCCTGGAAGCTTCACCACGACAATGCGCCTTCGCACACCTGCTTCCTCGTGGCCGATTACCTCGTCAAGGCAGGCATCACCGTTGTTCCCCAGCCTCCCTACAGCCCCGATGTGCCCCCCCCCCCCCAGACTTTTTTATGTTTCCGCGCCTCAAAACTCCAATGAAAGGACAGCATTTTGGGTCGGTGAAAAACATTCAGAAGGCTTGCACCGACGTTTTAAAGGCGATTCCGGAAAACGACTACTGTGTGGACGCAGGAGGAATGTATTTTGAGAGATTATAAAGATTTGTACACATAGAACCAATAGAAACCATTTTTCAAAGCTCACTGACATTACTATTACTTTCCGGACAAACCCTGTATATCAATTATGGAGCTCGCGCGCAAATCCCGCTAAATCCCCAGTCAAATTTGCGGAAAATCGCAAAAAACGTATTGCAATAAATACAATTTTATTACCGTTTTATTGATTTATACTTTGTACTCTGCTGATCGTTAAGGACAATTTTCGCAGAATTTTTTTGACTTTTACTTATAAAAAAATAAATATGTATTTTGGATTAAGCGGGTTTTGGTTCAAATATGGAAGTAATTTGTATATAAAAATATGTTTTGTATATAAAAGAAAACTGTTTCCTCAATCCTCTATTAATAAAAAAATACAGATATTTTTTTTATAAAATCTGCACTATACATGCACGGCGTTCTCCTCTGCCAGGCAATCGCACGGTTCAGCCGTGTCATCTTCCATATTGTTGATTGGTTGACTGAGTAATAAATCATTGTACCAAACCAAGTTCTCGTCATCCTTCCAATCGTTTCCGAAGTGCTTAGTTAATAGATTTTCCAAAGATTTTTTCTTTTTCTCTTACAAGCGGGCTTCACAGAACGACGAAGTGTCGGTGGTAACACAAGATTCACCTGACAAGCAACACTACAGCAAAATATCGGCATTCTGTGCTATTTACGCGATTTCTTTTACAGATACTATGGAAATATTGTATGCCAACACTAAAAATATGTAGGTGGGGAAATGTTGCCAGCAACACTATGTCGTTATGTGAATGTGAAGTCCGCTTAACGCGTAAAGCGTTATTTTACCTGTGTGGGATTAGATTTAGCGCGGTATGCTCCAAAGCCGTATATTTGACAGCTATTTAAAAATGTATTTAACGAGTTTTTTTCCTGTATGTAAAGTGTTATATTGTAGAGATCATTGAGAAGTATAGGAATCCGCAAAAAAGGAAAAAATATCTGAAAATTGATTTAGCGGGATTTGCGCGCGAGATCCACAATTATACTCAGTTTTATTTTATCAAATTTACTTATCTATAAGTAATAAACTAATCTTTATGTTAAGACTAAGTTTTTCTTGGATGAAAAATTTAGCACGCAAGAACAAATAAATATAATACGTGTACAAAAAGTTTTTTTACGATGCTTGAAATACTAAAGGTTATTTTTTTGTATAATATCCATATCTATATAAATTTAGTCGTAAAACGTGCCCTTTGCAAAACCCAAAAGTATACTTAGACATCGATCGCGGTATTCCATAGGTTACTGTGACATTTTAATGGGTATTTTTAAATATGACGTTAAAATTAAATTCGAACCAAAGTTAAGTATGAAATAATACAGAAATAACTTAGCTACAATTAACATATTTTATCCATTATAATATCAGTCATTTTTAAGACATAAATCAATAATGTAAATATCTAAAAATAGTTTATGTAGGTTGTATGGTTTTCTAACATTTTAAAAAAATGGCGAAGGCACTGGTTTAAAAAACAGAATATGTCACAAAGTATGTAGGGATGTAATATATATGTATATAAGTGTACACCACCAAACAGGATCTTAAATACAAAAGGATATAGCTTAAAAGTTTCGCATTTCAAATTTTTTTCTTAAATAGGCACTGCAATTTAAAACAACTTTGAAACTTGTAAATTCTATATGTACACATGTACAGGTATCACGAATTTTTTTGTAGACTGCTAAACATATCAAATAGTTGCTTAAATATGTCGAAGTCGATAGTTTTTTTTATAAACATATTTTTTTATTTATATAAATATATTTTATATAAAGTCCAAAAAAATAATTATCTTATTGCAAGTATTATTAAATGTACGCATGAAATATGAAAAGTTACAATAGAAAGTAAATTTACAAAGGAAGTTTCTGTTAAATGTAAAATTACATTTCGTATGTAAAATTACATAGAGGTATCGCGTACAATTGTACACAATTATCAATTATTAAACAAATTTTCTTCTTATCCTATTCTCAATAATTTTTCAGTATAGTTTGGCTTGTGGCTTTGATTAAATGTCGTTGGAAAATAAATTGTGTGTTTTTAGAATGTACCAAGTTCGATGCTCGTTGCGCGTCTCCTCGAAGCTGAACGTCGAGGTGGAGGTGACCACCCCCGAAGTAACCACCGGCCTAGGGACCGCCATCGTCCTCGGAAACTACGGGGCCTGCCGCCCATTCCAGATCCTCTACAGGAACGAGGAGGTCACCCTGAAGGACGTCGTTCTCTTCAGATGCCACATGCTCGTCGACGCGAACAACCTCAGGGAGTCCCTGGAAAAGTAACCACGTTTTAACCCTTTGTAACCAGTTTAACCCGTTTCCGCCGAAAACGCCACTCCCGGTACATACCGCTCTTCAGCGCCTCATAACTAATACTATTTGCGACAGAAAAATTTGACAGGGACAGATTTTTGAAGTTTAAGACGTGCCCTTTCCGATGGTGTCCATGAAATTCCCCCAAAAAAATATTGATTATGAAAAAAAACAGACAGATAGAGCAACTTTTTTCAGAATTTTTTTTTTTTGCAATAGTTTCACTGATTTTACGAATAGTGAATATTTGCAAAATTTATATAGAATCGTCGATTCCACCTCCATAAAGCAAAGGTCCTGCTGCACTCATTGTGTACAGGGCGTCCTCCAAAAAGTAAAAGGAGCAAGAGAGAGAGGTAGACAAACTAAGCCAAGCAGCTGCGTCAATATACCTGCGGCGCTCTCGGCAGTACAGTAAAAGGAGGGAACGTTCAAATGGTTCTAGCTCCTACAATTTTACTCGGATCGACTTGAGATTTTGGGAAAATATTCTTAAAAGTTGTACTATTGAATAAAGTAAAGCTCTATATACCTGCGGCGCTCTCGGCAGTACAGTAAAAGGAGGGAACGTTCAAATGGTTCTAGCTCCTACAATTTTACTCGGATCGACTTGAGATTTTGGGAAAATATTCTTAAAAAGTTGTACTATTGAATAAAAAGAATTGAATTAAAAAAGAAATAGATTTACTTGAAAATCTGAAACCCATGTAACCCCTTAAACCACCTATTTTTTTTTTTTAGATGAAATATAATTTTTTTATATGATTTGTGTGTGTGTTTTTTTAACTAAATTTGTTTATCACAGCAAGTAATTGTAATTTTTCCATTATTCCCAGCTAAGAGTTGTTTTTAGACTTCTGAGCATAGATCCAACTCTCAAACAATTTGAACTTCAAAGAATAACTGCACTTCCTGTTATAGTATTTCCAATATCAATTTAAAATTATATAAAACCAAAAAGAACAGAATTTCCTTTGTAAACACCGCTGCACCGGCCTAGAACGGGTGCAATCAATAAGCGCGCGCGTATATTACTTTTCAAGGCAATATGCGCCTTAAAATTTATTTAAAAGACACTTATGTGTTAGCGAATTATTGTTACATATTGGGCCTAATCTGTTTTAAAGCAACATTAAATATAGAGAGGTATTGTGTAGAAGTTCTAACATTTCTTCATGCAATTTCTTAATTTTTAAACATAACGTCGTGATGATGATTCCACGACGAACTAATTATTTGTATAACTACCTTTTTGAAAATCGTTTGAACAAGAGAACCATATTTCCACCTAGATCTTGTGATTTAACTCCATGTGAGTTTTTTCTATAGCCTTATTTATAAACTCCTGTTGGGCAAATAGAAGACTTGGGCGGCGACTGATCCTTTTTCAGAACATTGTTTCTTTTTTTGCATTGTTGCTATTTTATAGTAAAAGCATTTCAAATTACTTCACAGTCTTCCATTTTTTGTCAAACTACTAAATATAAACGTGTTTTACTTCTCATTCAATTTGTACGAGTCAATTTTGATCGTATACCGAGTGTCGATTGTTCTCAGGGCAGAGTTCTGCCTGATCCTGGAGCTGTGGTTCAGTGACACGTCGCCCGTGTCCATGGTGATGGTCTCCTCGAGGATCCTCCAGCTGAACATGTCGCCAATTGATGGCCTACACTACCACCTGCCTGTTCTCTTCGACTATTTTCATTTGTCGGCTGTATCGCTGACGGTTCACGCTGCTCTCACCGCCTTACATCAACCTTCGATGAAGTGAGTACAGACGAAATCGGTAATTCATCGTCGTATGCCATAACACCTTTATTAGGTGACCGATCTTTAAAAATATGAAAAAAGAAATTAAAGGCTTCAATAGTACTACAAACTGTCGTATACGAGTATTTTTTTCTTATATTTATTTCTGAAAATTGGGTGCTAAATAAGTTTTGGGTACCAAAGTGTAGATTTGTTTTAATTTTACAGATGATGTATTATACAGGGTGTCCCAATATTCCGTGTACAAAGAGCTACCACATGCTGCTGACGTCAAAATAAATCGATTTAACTACACTTACCTATATACCAAGATGTCTCGTTTAGCCGCTAGAGGCCGTCAAAGTTGACATAAAATTTTAGTTTTTTGCATAATAGTAACGCCCTGTATGAATTTATTGAAATTTGGTGTGCTAGTATGTTCCGACAGATGGCACATTTTGACATTTGAATCGAAGTTATTCCATTAACAGGGTGCGAAAACTACCCCTACCCTTAAAGTAACCTGCTCGTATTTTTTTGGTGGGGGGTGATACCGCTTCATCTAAATTTTTATCATAAAGATAAGCAATTTTTTAACAAATTTTCTCTCTTGTAAAATTTTTGCATTCTTTACCGTTTTCGCTGGATTCATGTTTTATTACATCATTGTCGATTCTAATACGATTTAACTGATTTCACTTTAAAATTGATTTTAGGACGAAAGCGAAATAAACAAACTTAAATAATCATTTATTGAGACTTAATTAGGTGTTCAAAATGACCCCCATTTTCATTAATACAGAAATCAATCCTACATAAGAAATTAAAGTGCACTTTTCTCAGGGTTTCCTCGTTCTGCAATTATTGAACGGCATTTTGAATTATGTGCCACAATTGTTCCTCGTTCTCAATACTCACAGAGTAAACTTTCTGTTTTAAGTCACCCCCAAATGAAGAAATCGCAAGGATTCAAATCTGGTGAACGTGGTGGCCATGAAATGGGAGTATTGTTTCCTCTGCCAATCCATCTACCTGGGAATTCCTCATTTAAATATTCGCTTACAATACGTGCAAAGTGTGGTGGGGCACCGTCGTGCATAAAGTACATTTGATTGCGTAGATTTAATGGTAAATCGTCGAAGAGATCCGGCAGAGTATTCTGCAAAAAAATCTAAATAACTATTGCCGTCGAGGAGATTTGGCAACCTAATCGAACCAATCAAAGAGTTATTGATAAATCCCATCCACACGTTTATACTGAATTCGCGTTGAAAACATTTTTGGAACAATTCAAACGTCAAAATGCCATCTGTCGGAACATACTAGCACACCAAATTTCATTAAGTTCATACAGGGCGTTACTAAGTTATTGGCAAAAAACTAAAAATGTATGTCAACTTTGACGGCCTCTAGCGGCTAAACGAGACAAGTTGGTATATAGGTAAGTTTAGTTAAATCGACTTATTTTTACACCAGGAGCATGTGGTAGCTCGTTGTACACGGAATATTGGGGCACCCGGTATAAATTATTATTGTTTTACATATACACATGAAAAACGATATTCATAACTAATTTCAAAGAATATTTTCATGTACTTTCAGCTCTGTCGTTATATTTGAGTAAGAAATAATTATGTTTGAAACGTCAGGTTAACTTATAAATACGCTTCATTCATTACATGTGTACCTTTTTTTCTCCCATTTTATTTTAGTGCTTCCATTAGCTCGTAAGATATAATTAACATAGTTTTCTTTTAATTATATAGTTAACGATTTGCAAAAAGCAATTTTTTGATAATATTCACATAACAGACTATATTAAGAATTATTTTCACGTACTTTCGGGTGTAGAACTCAATATCATAGTACATACAATAATAAGCCCTAAAAATGTAGAACTGTATAACAAAATCAAAATTATAGCTGTAATTCTAAATTTAAAAAAAAAACAACGTTACGACAAAAAAACATTAAATACGTTGACGAAAAGTATCTTGAAAAATGTGTACCTGTTCGTTGATTGATCTAATTGTATTAGATATTGAAGTACCTACTGCAACTGTTAAATATAATTTTTTCATATTCAACTATATTAATAATGTTTTAATTGAATGCTGCTATTAGGAAGGGCTTGTTGAGATACATGCAAAGTTGGTAAGTAGACCAAGAGTAGATCAAGAGAGATAATAAAAATTATTCATAACTTTTAGATTATGCAATTTTATAGTATGTTGACATACTATGCAGTTGTATAGTAAGGATGGAAAACTATTAATAGTCACGACTATCGATAGGTTCGATACTGTTAAGGATAGTAGTATCGACAGAAAATGTCTATTTTTTTTTTAATGAAATAAAATTGATAGATATGTGGAGCAAATCATGATAACCCCATTAATTTTGTCTTTAAACGAGCTTTTGTAACTAAAGGTGTAACATTAAAATTTTTGAAGTTGGTGTCACGAAATCAAAATCCAAAAAACAAAAAGAAATTCGATTAACCCAAAAATAGATATCCTAGCTAGTCGTATATAAACGTGCAACATTTTGGTTTTGTCTGACTTAGGCTTTTGGAGAAATATTCTGTCTGAAACATCATGGCCACTCTGTATAATATTTCATATATCAACTTCATCTATCTTATAATATTAATTAAAATTATAGCGATATTAAATTCATTTACAATGATTATAACATTTTATGTAGTTACAGATTTTATTTATCGATTAATTGAAAATAACGAAACATCCGAAAAAAAATACGTATTTCTATTCTATCTATTATATGGAGACATCCAAAAAAACGTCATCAACTCTGGCTATGAACGAGAGAGATAGAAATAGCAGTCATATCTAAGCTTTTCGGTTGTGTCAAACTTTTGACAAGTAACTGTCACAATTTATAAAATAAACAAAGGCTGTCATATGATGTGACAGTTTTGACAAGTAAATAAGGTTATAAATTCGAATAAGAATAGAAATACGTCTTTTTTTTCTTGGCCAACTTTGATGACGTTTTTTTTTGGATGTCTCTATATTACATATTATACATTCTATGAAAGCCATTATTTATTTTACAGTTATGACAACCGCTTGTCAAAAGTTTGACAACAACAAAGTTTCCGTTTGAGCTTCGACATAACCGTTATTTCTATCTCTCTCGTGCATAGTCAGATTTAATGACTGTTTTTTTTGGTTGGCTCCTTATATCTGGTTAAACTAGGATCATATTGTCCCTTTACTATATTTTCCGATAACCAACAACGATATACCTAACGTCGTGTCTATCATTACAGCGCTCCGAAAAGTTCGAAGTCGTGGAGCAAAATCAAGTCGGCGCACTGTACTTCTCTAACGGATCCCGTCCTACCAGTGAGTAGTAATAAGATTTATAGCAGAATTAACGAATCGCCGCAAGTACACTTAGAGGCGTACAACGTCTTATTAGATTCTAGCAATAATCTAAAAGCCACAATCAAAGAATACAAGATGCTGCTGCTCCAACGCGAGGAAGTCGTAGCCGAGAACTACGACACCCTCATCGTCAAGCACAATGAATACGACAGCACCAAGGTAAGAGCTTCTCCGTCGTTCTAAAAGGAAGTAGTCATTATCAATTTGTATTTCAACTTATTCGACACCAAACTGAAGTAAAAAATAGAAACAGAAAGACTTGTCAAAACTAAGTTTTTCCAACTTAAGGTACCAATAGCCCAGTTGATGCGTAGCCGCAGAAGGGTTCAGCTTGCATTAATTAGGGCAAATGATTTTTTTTCTAGGATTGTTTGATATAAGGTGGGAAGTGTGAAACTAAGTTTTCGACCTCGAAAGCCGGGGGAGAACTTTTGGCAGGAGAAAAACCAAGAAATTTTCGCGCTTTTTTTTAGTTTTTTGCTTATATCTCCTAAACGACTCATGCTACAGAAAATTATATACGTTCCAAATTAAAGTAGATAAAATTTCTTTGACAAAGGTAATTGCATGTCGTATGGTTCATATTTTTCCGAAGTTTGAAAATCGACGAATTTAGATGCCAAATGCACATCAGTAGACATCACCTTCGAAGAAATAACTCTTCGTCCTGCTGTGTGCCAGAAAAATTTTTGGGTAATGAAAAAAAAACAAAAACAGTCTAATCCAGATGTTGAAACACACTTCGAAGCGAATTGCATAAATGTATTACAGGCAGCAGAGGATGCTGATGTTATTGTGACAACATATTTTTCTCAGTCCAATTTGATTGTGTATTTATATCAGCGAAGATGTTGACGTTCTTGTGTTGCTAACGGGGATTCCTATTCAACAAAACGAACTTATACTTGAAACAAGGAAAAGAACCAATCTCCTCAACATCGCGAAAGTAGATCCTGACTACTTATTTTTGCTCACGACTCTCCTTGACACAATATTTCTTTGACAGAAACAAAACCTTCCTTAGAAACAACCCTGCATTAAAGGAAGGGATCTATTTTCATGAGGAACAATACCTGATTTTCAACTTCCGTAGAATGCGAACAAGAGACATATAATTAAATTTGACTGGAGTTTTGTAACCATTCTTTGTCTACTTCAATTGGAACGTATACAATTTTCTGTAGTTCGGAATAAGCAAGAAACTAAAAAAGTGAAAATTTCTTGTTTTTTCGACTCGCCAAAAGTTTTCCCCTCGAGGTCGAAAACTTAATTTTACACTCCTCCCGCCTATACCAAACAACTACAAAAAAAATCATTTGCCTAATTAATGCAAAGTGGAGTGTTTCCAACTTAATGGTACCAAGCGTTAACAGTGCTATTTTTTTCCAGCTGATGAAAAAAACGGCCTTTTCTTCAAAAATTCGGGACTCGCCGAGCTGTGCGCGGAAAACATAAAACTCTGGAATTATTTCTTATTGACGTTCAGTTGTAAAATAGCTATCCAGCAGCGCCTGAGCAGGAAGCATCACAAGCTGCGCGTGAAGAGATTCGCCGAACTCTTCTTTCTCATATACAACCCGAGACGGTCGGCATTCGGCTGCTACGAGACGAACTACCACAATTATCTTATGATAGCGGAGATAGCGAGGAGGTAGGTAGATACAAATACGTTGAGGCGATCGCGTATGATAACGGCGAATACATACGGGCCCAATCTTTGATCCTTGGGGCGCTCCTTAAGTTAATTGTAAATATTTAGTTTTTTTAGGAGCCACCCCTAATGCCGGGGGTTCTGCAGTCTATTGGCTTATTGTACCCAACTCCTACATTACTTCACCCACTCCTGCACCCTGGTGTCTTTCAAAATACGATACAGGTCCATAGGATAGATATTGTGTGTCTCTAGAGGCACCTTTGTATCCCCAAAGATTTCTTATCTCCTACGATATAATACCTGACAATCCCATAGAATACGGAGAACGGTCTCTATCTTATTATCATAAAGTCTGCAGCTGAGATCTCCGTTGTATATCCTCATTTTGTTTAGGTGACCTTTAGGGGACTGGAGCATGTCCCGTTAAGGAACCTGTAACTATTCTTGACCTGTAACTATCTAGCTCCAGGTTTTAGGAAGGTCCTCTTTTAGCACATACAGGGTTTATCCGGAAAGTAATGTCAGTGATTTTTTTTTCCCGAGACTGTACGCGCCAGCCCGCGCTTTACGTGCTGGGATTGTGGTGGGGGGATCTGGCAACAAGATCCAACAAGCGTCAGTTGGCTACCGGTCGTTGTAGAGGTCGCATCACTCGTTCTTTGAGAGTCGTTACAGTGACCCGGTGCAAGAAAAAATGCAACGTTCGCTTGAGCAACGGATGGCGATCAAGTTTTGTGTGAAACTGGAGAAGAGTGCTGAGGAAACCATTCCAATGTTGAAGTAGACTTTCGGCGTCGATTGTCTTTCGGACAGGCAAATTTTCCGGTGGCACAAGGCCTTCGCAGAAGGTCGGGAAGATGTCAACGACGAGAACCGCGCTGGACAGCCATCAACCTCCAGTTCCGACGACAATGCGAAACGTGTGCGTGACTTGTTGAACACTGACCGTCGTCTAAGTGTCCATTTAATTTCCGAAACATTAGACATTACGAAAACCATTGTTCACGAAATTATGTCGGATTCTTTAGGAATGAGGAAGGTGTGCGCGAAGTTCGTGCCAAAATTGCTAACGGACGATCAAAAAGCGAGGCGCGTCGAAACCTGCCAAGAACTTTTGGACACCTGCGAAGACAACCCCGCTTTCCTTGATGACGTCATTACCGGGGACGAAAGTTGGGTCTTTGAATACGATCCGGAGACGAAGAGGCAAAGTGAGGAATGGCACACGTCGAACTCCTCTCGCCCCAAGAAGGCCAGTTGTCTTTGATTGTCTGTCAATGCTGATTGTCTTTTTTGATTGCCGGGGATTGGCATCAAAAGTTGCCATCATGAGTTCGTTCCGCAGGGGACAACCGTAACCGGAAAGTTTTACGTCGTGGTGCTGAAGCGGCTGAAACACAGGGTGAATCGCGTCCGCCCAGACATCTCAAAATCCTGGAAGCTTCACCACGACAATGCGCCTTCGCACACCTGCTTCCTCGTGGCCGATGTGCCCCCCCCCCCCAGACTTTTTTCTGTTTCCGCGCCTCAAAACCCCAATGAAAGGACAGCATTTTGGGTCGGTGAAAAACATTCAGAAGGCTTGCACCGACGCTTTAAAGGCAATTCCGGAAAACGACTACCGTGCGGCTTTTGATGCATGGAAGACCCGCTGGAACCGATGTGTGGACGCAGGAGGAATGTATTTTGAAAGTTTCTAAAGATTTGTACACATAGAACCAATAAAAACCATTTTTCAAAGCTCACTGACATTACTTTCCGGACAAACCCTGTACATATATCCTTTATTCTTATAAAGGATATAACACATTATTCTTATATAGGATATAACAAAACACAGAGCAAGGCTCTTGCCTTGCTTTGTGTTTTGGAGTATTAGGTACTCCAATGTTTTTCTTATGTTGGATTTGTACCCATTTTTTATTCGTCCTCGGATCGTGGTTTTTGTTATACCGAAGACTGATTCTGGGCCAACATATGGAGCTGCTGAACCTATCCTTGCAAGTTCTTCAGCGTGTTCATTTCCAGACATGCCACTGATATCTCGGTCGGTTTTTACGTTTATCTCGTTTTTTGGTTATTGTGTAATAACATACAAATCCATATAATATGTAGTTACTCAAGAATGTGCTCAAGGTGACTATCTAGCACCCACTCCAAAATTTCCACTAGAATTAGAAGCGACCAAATGTTAACCAATTGCTGCTTTCAGGTTATCAAAGACCTCTTCAGTTTGATGAATTATTACTTCATTCTGCATACACCACCAACCGTCTAAATATAGATTACTTATATTACCAACAAAGTAGAAGTAATGCCGACGACGAGATTATTATTATCACTGATCAAATTTTAGGTCTAAATATATGCAAATGTTGCCACCGCTTCCCATCCACTGTGTAGCTCTTGACGGTGAATGTGCGACGATGCCAGTGATATTCGAGGATCAGTATCAAGATCCGTTCGAATTCGAAAAGAGGAATTGCGAGGAATTGGTCATTACTGCAAGCGAAGGTATTACTAGTTCATTAAATGCTTAGATATTGTACCAGTACATTTATAGTACACGACAATTATTGCGCTTAAGTTTAAAGTTAAATATGTGGTTATGTTGGATTTACTTCAAGAGTTTAATTTTGGTCACGTAAAATTGCTTGCTGAGTGGTATCTTTATTGTGCTATGTCTGGGAAAAAATCGGGTACATATGTATGTATAGAGTGTGGTACAGCCAAATGGAATAAATTCAGTAGCTCCATTTGACTGAATAGCTGCATTTTTTTAGAAACTCCTGAGACACGTCAATTTCTAATTATAAAATGACATCTTGCGACGTAAACATGTCATCCCTAAATTCAACCCCCTTCAGGTGACAACTACAACCCCTAAATGTTCAAATTGGAAGTAGGGGCTTGTGATACTTCATTTGAAAGGTCTTTTCATTATCTATTCAAAACTGCTGTGGTTTTAAATTTTGTTGCAGAAATTAACAAGAAAAAAAGGTAAGTTTCTCCACCGTAGGAAATTCGTTACATTAAAATAAAACTTTTATAATTAACACTATTTGTCGATTTTAAGTTCTGAAATGTTAATAATAACAAAAAAATAAATGTCTGTAATTGCCTATAAGATAAAAACTTACTAATAAATACGTATATTTTTTTGCTTTACAATCGAACGACAAAAACGAGAGAAAATTCTCACTGGATGAGGGATTTGAGGGAATTGGAGAAACTATCATTGGTCCCTTCTTCATTGACTGCAATTTAAATGGAGAAACTTATTTAGCGCTGCTCCACACTAATGTACCGACGACGATGGCAAACTTGTATCCAGCTGAAGGAAACCCACAACTTCCAGGTAATGCAATATGGTTCCAGCAGGATGGTGCACCAGCACATTACAAGGTCAATGTCCGGCAATATCTCCACACAATATTTCCAAATCGCTGGATAGGGAGACGTGGTTCTAAAGAATGGTCTGCACGATCACCTGATTACGCCGTCTGACTCCGATGGGGTGTATGGTCAAAACCAAACCCGGTCAATTACCCCGCAGATGTTAACTAACGTTAGAAGACGTTTCTATTTACGTCCAGTATGCCGCCAAGATGCTGGAGGCATTCATTTCGAACATCTGCTGCATTAATAATGATTTGTTTTTTATTTTAATGTAACGAATGTCCTACGCTGGAGAAACTTGTTCCACACTGTATGCCTTCAGATGTACAATATGTACGATTGAATGAGATGGCCTATTAATTTCAGTTTTCCTAATAGCAATTTTGTTGGTAGTTTTATTTATTTGATATTTTATTATTATGTTAATTTGATAGTTGACATTTTGTTTAGTCGAGTCTCTTCTGAACAAAACTCTTACAAAATCTATATTTTGAATATGACAATTCAGTTGATCACATTAATTAAATGAATCCCTTCTGAAAATCAAACTTATTGATCCTCATCCCAATTCGTAGATTCAGGTTCGGACCCCTGGATCCTGAAGAAGCCCAGGCCGGACCTGGACGAAACCAACTGCTCCTGCGGCATCGGCAGCCTCTGGGACAACCGGAAGAGCTCCGAAAAGACCCTGGTCAACGTCGATTTGTACGGCATACCCGATCCCCTGAGCTTCACCATCCCAGCCAGGCACAGCAAGTCTCTGGACCAGCTCCAGATGTGTTCCCAGACGAACTTCCACTACTCGCTGGGCAACCTGAGGGGTCAGAGGGCGCTGACCGCCACCAACGGCCACCTGGACAGGTCCCGCTTCTACAGGACGGAGCCCCTGCTGAAGAACGTGGCCAGCGAGCACAACATGCGTCACCGCAAGTACTTTCTACACGACGACCTCAGGCTCAGATACGATACCGGAAAAAACAGCGCGTGTAGTTGTTCGTTGGACAGTTACGCAGCGTTGGGCAGCGCGAGGAAATCGAAGAAGAACGACATCACGAAAGTCGACATCCGGTTGGACTTGGACAACGTGGTGTCGGAGAAGAAGTACAAGCAGTTCAGCATAAAGAACGTCAAGCAGCAGTACCACACGCTGGTCAAGTCCATGAGCCAGACGCCCGCCGAGAGCGCGCAGAACATCTTCAAGTCCAGCTCGATGCAGTCCTTCTCGCCCAAGCGGACGGTGGCCAACGGCGTCAGCAAGTTCAACTCGCTGCTCTCCAAGCGGAGGCGGCCGGAGAAGGGCGTCGAAATCAAAATCGCCGACGGACGCGCGCCGAATCAAACGAAACAATCAAAATCGAACGGCAAAGGGATCGAGATAGGGTCGGCGAGCAGCTCGACGGACAGCGTCACCGTCGAGAATTCCACAGGGTCACAAAGCGAAGCTTTACTTAGTTCTAGCGGCCTGCGGAAGGTCCGCAGCGCCTCCCAGCTGGCCGAGGAGGCCGTTCCTCCGGTGCTGTCCGGCACCGAGTCCCTGCCCAACATCGCTCCGGGCATCGACCAGAGGCTCTACCCGGAGATGGGCTACTACAGCAGCTCGGCCTCGTCCACGGCGAGCGAGCAGAGCGGATGGATCACTTCGAGGAGTAGTTCCATAGGTGAGGGTCTCTTTGTCGCATAATAGTCCAGTAGGCAGAGACTTTTATGTGTTCTTAAAACATATAGGGCTAGTTTTGACGGTCCCCTATGTATTTTTTTTGCGTAGAATACAATACGCGCGGTCCGTAGAGCTGAAACCGACCGCTAATTTTTTAAATTAATGTAACACTTTTTTTACTTGGTAAGCGTGTATTGTTTAATTACAATTAATTTGATCACGTTAATTTCACAACTATCAACTTAAAATCGCACTCTAAATATCGCTACTAAATATCGCTGTCTAAATATCACCCGGTATATCACTTTGATCTTCACTGGACTAAGTTCCAATTCAAAACTGCCTATTGGGCAGTGGCGGTGCGTGATATTTCAGTTAGCCATATCTTGAAAACGACGCATGGGACCCACTTCACTTTTTAGGTGATGACTATACACCTCTTACAGAAAGGATTTATAGTGAAAAAACCGTCAGCAAAGTTTGCGAAAAAATTTTCAAAAACACTGGAGCACTCCTGGGTTCTCAGTAACGCTCTGTGGAATATTTGCAGTATATTTTTTTTCATATTCTAGAAACAAATATAAGGAGACGTTTTTCGATTCGTTACAAAATATTTTTGTTTCAAAAAGTTATGGCCATTTTAATTTTTGGGAAACAAAATGTTCCTATAAAATTAAAATTAAAATGGCCATAACTTTTTGAAAACAAAATATTTTGCAACAAATCGAAAAACGTCTCCTTATATTTGTTTCTAGATTATGAAAAAAAATATACTGCAAATATCCCACAGAGCGTTACTGAGAACCCAGGGAGTGCTCCAGTGTTTTTGAAAATTTTTCGCAAACTTTGCTGACGGTTTTTTCACTATAAATCCTTTCTGTAAGAGGTGTATATATATATTGAGGGAACAATCTTCTAGCTGCTTTTGAATCGTCGAGAATCCCTATATTGTTCCCGCTCCTTCTAGTATTTTCTCGGACGTTATCTTGTAGGCCCCCATTGTTTTGATTGTAATAATCTCGTATAGGCAACCAACAATTCACCGATGTTTTGCTGGTATACTATTTCTAATGTAAATGGGAAGACATAAAAAAAGCAGGGTTGTCAGATCTATTTTCTAAAATTGCTAAGCTCACTATACAATTATACTTCATACTTCAGTAAACTGTCAGTTCGTGACGTTCTCAGAAAGCTAGTTTGGAAAAATTTTAAAAAATTCATTGATATAAATTTATTAGTTAGCATTAAAATAAGGCGTTTAAAATTGCTGGAAAAAATAATTATCCGGCAATGCTTCGCCGGCAACGGCTTCGCTGTTTCGTTCAACCAGTCCGTTTAGCCAGCCAGCCGTCGTTCAGCCAGATCCATTTCCAGTAACCCATTAGAGTATTGTGTTATTGCATCCAATATATATGCGTTAGCTATTTATGTGGTCCATTGTGTCGTAAAATGTTTTACGACGTCGTTAAAATGATTTATGACATTAGGAATCCTTACTTATTTTCGCCAGTGACGTGTATTTCAGCTAGGTTTATTAACACAGACAATTTTTTCAGATTGTTTGGCTAAATGAGCATTATTTACAGAAAATGATATTACAAATATTAAGAGTTTTGTATGCAGGCTAATCCTAATCTCCTACGTATTTTTTTACATTTTCGCGTATATCTCTGTTCCTTGGCATATTTTATATAGCAATTCATGTGAGAAGTTGTAGCCTATTGAATTTCCAAAATTTTAAGCCGGGTTAGGCTAGAAAAATCATAAATCTCTTGAAAGTACGCTTCAAGACGGGTATTTGAAAAAAAAATGGGCGTCAAGATATTATAGTCACAATTCCGAGAATTTCATTTTTTTCACATTTTAAATTGTTAATTTAAAAAATTAACTGACGGTTTCAGCTCTACTGACCCCGCGCATTGTGTTCTACGCAAAAAAATACATAGGAAACCGTCAAAATTAGCCCTCTATGTTTAAAGAACACTTTTTGATGATTTTACCTCCCTGCCTACTTGACTATAAGAGGACGAAACTAACACAGTATTCTCGACAAGAATTTCGAAAAGACAATAAGGAGTGTCGAAGGGACAGTAAATATAGACATAAATACAGGATGATACATGATCTCCAGATAGGTACCTCTTTTTTAATTTTTATTAACATCAAGTTTTCGAATTTTCAGTGCCTTATATTCATGAGAAATGCCAAATTTTGATATACGAGGTGTGGCTATTAAATAAGCGAACTGCTGTCATAACTCTTTTTATCCGTTACCAATTACAGTGGCAACTTTTTCGCCTTCAATACTCCCCTTGGCGATCTCTACAGCGCTCCATACGACTTTTCCATTGTTAAAAGCAGTGCTGGAAGTTCGCTTCTGTCAGCTGGTTTAGAACCTCCGTCGCTTTTGCTTTAACAGCTTCCACACTTACGAATCTTGTCATCACAAGTAATCACCGTGTCTAACAAGCCTGGATCAGTGTCAATGTTGTTTAGAATGTCAGCGCAAATGCTCATTCTTGATTCCTTTTGCTCGGAAGTGAGGAGTTTTGGCACCATTTTTGCGCAAACTTTGCGCATGTTGAACGATTCATGCAAAGTCTGGCGAACACAGTCTTTGTCGATTCCTGTTATTTCAGTAAGCCCTCGGATGCTTAGACACTATCTTCGCGGATTAATTTACCAATTTTTTCGTTCGTTTTTGACGTTGAGGGCCGTTCGTGGCGCGGATCGTCTTCGGTCATTTCACGTCCCTCTTTAAACCGTTTAAACCATCCAAATCTTGTGTGCGGGATAAACATTCATTCCCGTACACTTCTTTTAACATTGCATAAGCTTCTGTAAAAGTTTTCCCCAGTTTAATAAGAAACTTGAGATTAAGCCGTTGCTCCATCTGAACACTGGTGCGTAGACTAATTCAAACGATTGCTACAGTCAATTGGCTTGTCCAGCGAGCTCAGGGTGGGGAAAGTATCACCAGACACAGTTCTGTGCAAACTTGTTGCGACACGCTCGCAGCGCGCTAGTAGCACTGCTGCTGCCAGCGCGCTGCTGTGTATGTATGTATTCATTTATCAGAAGTATGTGTATTTTGATATTTCAGCCTCCAGTACTGACGTAACCAATCCTGCCACAAGTGCTATCATGAACATAGAGAATATACAAAAGAGACTATTCGGCAATACAGAGTGTAGGAGAAGTAAAAATAAGAGGGACGGAAAAATATTATTTAAAACTAAATCAAACAAATTCTATTTAGATAGTGATAGCTCGAACAACGGGCAATTAAATATGTATCAAAAGCAAGAGGGGGACTTTCCTTTATTTAAAGGTAAGTTTATGTAACAGATAAAAAAAGAAAACATTCGGGTCTCCCTAAAATACATTAGGTCCTAGGCAACTGCATAACGGTTTCGCATTTATTGGGAGTCATCAGTGCAATACAGTTTTTCATTTCAATCAGGTTGTGTAGGCCGGTTTTTTTATTATAAGTTCGTGTCGTATTTTCAGGCTGTGAATTTAATCAAAGTAATATTTGCGAAGACATCGCCCTACCTCCACCGAAACAATTTAGAGACTTAGAATCGCCATCGAGCTCTATCACCAACGGTACAAACGAAGAAGAAATCAACGCGGTAGACAACCTGCTATACCATGTAATCGACACTCAGACCACACTCGAAAAGAAGCCGAGTCAATTCGATTTAAAATCATCCGAAGAGACTGAAGGTAAAACGCACAATCAAAAAGTATCCAAAGTAATAAACACAAGTATATTAGGTAATAACTCACTGAGATACTGGTATTACTAGTGCACAAGTTCCAAAAAATCTCGAAGTTGGGAAGGAGACTAACGTGGGAGTCAAAATAATCAATGCAATAAAAAACTGGAATATACAGGGTATCCCAATATTCCGTGTACAACGAGCTACCACATGCTACTGACGTCAAAATAAGTCGATTTAACTAAACTTACCTATATACCAAGTTGTCTCGTTTAACCGGTAGAGGCCCTCAAAGTTGACATAAAATTTTAGTTTTTTGCCAATAACTTCGAAGTTATTCCATTAACAGGGTGCGAAAACTACCCCTACCCTTAAAATAACCTGCTCGTATTTTTTTGGTGGGGGTGATACCGCTTCATCTAAATTTTTATCATAAAGATAAACAATTTTTTAACAAATTTTCTCTCTTGTAAAATTTTTGTATTCCTTACCGTTTTCGCTGAATTCATGTTTTATTACATAATTGTCGATTCTAATACGATTTCATTGATTCCACTTTAAAATTGATTTTAGGACGAATGCGAAATAAACAAACTTAAATAATCATTTATTGAATCTTAATTAGGTGTTCACAATGACCCCCATTTTCATTAATACAGAAATCAATCCTACGTAAGAAATTAAAGTGCACTCTTCTCAGGGTTTCCTCGTTCTGCAATTCTTGAACGGCATTAATGGTATTAATGAAAATGGAGGTCATTTTGAACAACTAATTAAGTCTCAATAAATGATTTAAGTTTGTTTATTTCGCTTTCGTCCTAAAATCAATTTTAAAGTGAAATCAATTAAATCGTATTAGAATCGACAATGATGTAATAAAACATGAATTCAGCGAAAACGGTAAGGAATACAAAAATTTTACAAGAGAGAAAATTTGTTAAAAAAATAGCTTATCTTTATGATAAAAATTTAGACGAAGCGGTATCACCCCCACCAAAAAAATACGAGCAGGTTACTTTAAGGGTAGGGGTAGTTTTCGCACCCTGTTAATGGAATTACTACAATTCAAGTGTCAAAATGTGCCATCTGTCGGAACATACTAAATACCAAAGCACACCAAATTTCATTAAGTTCATACAGGGCGTTACTAAGTTATTGGCAAAAAACTAAAATTGTATGTCAACTTTGACGGCCTCTAGCGGCTAAACGAGACAAGTTGGTATATAGGTAAGTTTAGTTATCGACTTATTTTGATGTTAGGAGCATGTGGTAGCTCGTTGTACACGGAATATTGGGACACCCGGTATATATTTTTTATTTTCTCGTTAATCAGTAACGATATTTTCTCATAAATTCATGTAAAAAAATTCCCGCACATCGGCACATACGGTAGAGTTAATCGTCTGAAAACCTTCTTCTTTTAGACAAGTACATCTTGGCGACCAACGTGGGGCATTTATTTTTTTGTGTTGCCTTATAGATTTGCACTTCTACAAAGACAACGCGGAGTCCCTGAAGACGTTCCTGAAGGCCAAGAAGGAGTTCAAAAGTCAATTAAAGTTCCCCGGAATACTCTACTCCGACCTGGACAATTTCGCCTCGACCATCCCCTACTTCCACATCAGCGACGAATTTAGGATATTCTCGCCGGAAGGGATGCACCTCGTCGTGTGCGTCCACGGCTTGGACGGCAACTCCGCCGACCTGAGGCTGGTCAAGACCTACCTGGAGCTCGGACTTCCGGGGGCCTATCTGGACTTCCTCATGTCCGAGAGAAATCAGGGGGACACCTTCAGTGACTTTGACACCATGACTGATCGGTAAACGAGTCTCGAGCCGACTGTTCAAGGTCAAACACTGATTTGACTTGAGCAAAAAAAGTGAACAAACAGAAACTGTTTTTCCATTGGCAATAATCTCAAAATTAATGACAAAATCACTGACGGCAGTTTAGGTTCTAATTCGCGTTCTTTTATATCCCTTGTCTTCTAAATTTAATAACTGATTGTGGACTAGGTCGTTACCAACGAGGAAGAAGGCCTGGGTGCTTACGAGTTACGTCACGACTCAAAGGTATAACTATACCAAGGCAATGCAATGGCCGCATACATACTTTACCTACAATAGTTCTTATTTTAGGCATATTTAGATAAATATTTCGGACAATTAGGAAACAGTGTGGGAATGGCGTCAGATGCTAATTTGGGAATGTTCAAATCTACTGTAATTGTTTGGCCAAATCTTGAGTCATGCGCGGTTGAAGAACATATTATTTTTAACTGTCCCACGCAGCTTTTTTCCGCGTTCTGATGACCTGTGAGTGGTTACGTCACAGAATATTACGTAAGAGCACAGAATATTACGTAAGAGCCTTCTTTCTCGGTGGTAACGACTAGTTATCAAGTTTATGAAGCTCATATTATTCCAAGTTTCTGCCTGTTTAGGTCAAATTGGTTGTTGGTTAATAGGCCAGCCTTGCAGAAGCCACCTCGTCAGTGTTGGTAGTAACTGGATCCGTTAATATGTTCTAGGTTAATAAGCGAAATACTCCATTACTTAGATACCAGTAGTATACGACCAACTCGGGTTAGTTTCGTTGGGCACTCCCTAGGTAACATTATAATTAGATCCGCTCTAACGAGGCCCCAGATGAAGTTTCTCCTACCAAGACTGCATACCTTCTTATCACTCTCTGGACCACATTTAGGAACATTATACAACAGTAGCGGATTAGTTAACATGGGTACAACTTTCGTTTACTAATTGCAAAGAAGTTTCCACTATATAGCATACCTAATTAAATGTTATTTTTCCCTTGTGTTAAATTCCCCTAATGAATTTCTATTAAATGATCTATGTTCAAATATTTGAAGACTCATACAAAATGTGCATGCTATTAATTTCTTTGTCAATATCAACCCATATTCACATTTTTACTTTTGTATTTCAATGGAATTCAAGTACTTAGTGTTACATATGTACTAACTCAAAGCCTGTGTAGTTCTACTATTCCTAATTTTAGGTATGTGGTTCATGCAAAAATGGAAGAAATCAGGGTCTCTGCTACAGTTATGTTTAAAGGATTCCACTGACCCCCGGCATTCTTTTTTATACCGCTTGAGTCAACGAAGTACCTTACATCACTTCAAAAACATCCTACTGTGTGGATCAGGACAAGACAGGTAGACTCTTCGTCGGCAACGGCTGGTGGAATTTGAAATTCTCATATTTTCTTAAAAAAAGCATGGGACCAAGATCATGTTTTAGGCGGTGATTAGTAGAACTATATGGCGGTTATAACAACAAAAAAAACTTGCGATAAACAAAAAAAAATGAAAAGCGATAAAAAGACTAAGAAATGTCTGCTACTTCAGAGGACTCGGAATTGACTCTTGTGCTGTTTGGAAAATGGTCATTTCCATTTCTAAGATTTTCTGATGAGGCAGATGTGTTTTATTTACTTTTTTTTTTATAAAATTCATTGTCAATTTGTATGGTCAATTTTGCTACTATATTGTTCTATTTCTCTCTAGTAAAACCCTCTAGTATGTGAGGGCCATTCTTATTTACTAAAATACTAAATAAAAAAAAAAAACAGTAGCAGTCGATTACAAAAAGTTGACTAAACATTCGCAAAAAAAAATTATACGAAACAAAAATCAATATAAATAAAAAAATACCTTATATTGCAGTTTTCATAAGATTTCCATTTGAATCCTTAGGATTTTAATTTGAAACCGAAATTTTATATCTGGAATTTCATAAGCTTATAACCTTAAGCAAAATGGAAATTTTCTTAACTCATGTAGCTCTCCATTAATTTACATTGCAAATAACATAGCAACTTTTACAAGGAAGTTGTCATTCTTATATGGTATTTAAACTACATTTCATTAGTAGCCAGAAGGGTGCCAAAGGGTGTATTATAATTTATTTGATCATTGAGGAAAAATTCTTGATAAATTAATCTGCTTATAGGCGATGATCAATATACCAGTAACTAAAAAGCATTTCGAGTCATTTGACATCAATCATCAGTATCATCACACACTTTGGCACCATCTACATATATTTTCCTTGGCACTACAACTACAGCCCTGCTTTATTGGGTTTAAACTTTAAACAACACTTACAGTTGGATATATAGGACATTTTATTGTCTGCATTAATAATCTGTAAGCCCTGTTTGATATCACTTCAACAATCAGTATTTTCAAAATGACCTGTAGATCTGTGGATTTACTAAATAACTGAGAAAAATCAGACTGTGACTGTCTAATATATTAAATAATCCTGAGTGGGTACTGGAATCGGTAGAAAAAAACTGGACGTTTTCCAAAAAATCTAATTCTCGACGGCAAAAGTTGATTTCAGGAGAAGATTAAGATGAGAAGTTTTAATCTTCTCTAACCAAATAGTTGTGTTTCTGAAAAGTTTTTTTTATATATTAAATAATCTTAAAGAAAAACAGTCACTGTATAACTGTATAGTCGTTTTCCTGTTTCAGATACGTCCCCCTCCATTCCGCGCGAATAGAACTGTGCAAGGAATCGATGAAGGACACCTCCGACCAGGGCACGATATACCGCGAGATGGTTCACAACATAATCTCCCCGATAATAGCCCAGAAGGAGCTGAAGTTGGTGCGATACGACATCCACCACGCGTTACCCAACACCGCCAACGCCCTAATTGGCAGGGCGGCCCACATAGCCGTCTTGGACTCGGAACTCTTCATCGAGAAGTTCATGGCGGTGGTCGGTATAAAGTATTTCCGTTAGATTATGTCGTTTATTAAGTTTTATAAAATAAAGTTCTATCGAAATTTTGCCAAATGTTTTTGTCTACCTTGCTTACAAGGTGAAACCTTGCCAAACGATAGATCGTGTTCCATATTTTCCGACAACTTGCTGCCAGTATTTGCATACTTTGCCAGAATATATTAAGATGTTAAATTTCATCTTATTACTTAGAAAAATAGTTTTTTAAAAATCCTGTACACGAAACGATACAAATATAATAATAATATTTTTTTTCAGAATTGAAAACCTTTCTGAATATTGTCATTTGTATTCTAAAGGATAAAAATATCTTATCTGCAAGATATTATTTTTTAAAGGAAATTAGAATATACTTAAAATTAGGATGGCATTTTAAAAAACCTATGTCCTGCCAAAGTTACGTCACGTTTTTCGCATGCGCAATCGTGCCTAACGCCCTTATTCTATTGACGACAGTGGCAATTTTTCGAAAAAAAAAATTATCTCAGCTCCAGAAGGTCGTAAGGTGGTCTTTTTTTAAATGTGTAAAAAAAATAACAGCTATCCAATGGCAATAACGCCATTTCGATATAATTTTAACTTTCTGTAAAAATTATATTTTTTTCGGTAAAAAAAACGGCGATTTTTGCGCGGTTATTTTAGCATATTAACAATCATATTACGATTCGTGCTTTATTTGTACACGAAAGTACAAGTCTTGAAGAAACTTTTAAGCCCTAACTGAACTCTTTAAATACATTTGAATTTGAAATTTGTCCGCATTGGGAAAAATGCGATTTTTGCAAAAACTATCAGGAATTTTGCAATGTTCGAAATATCAGCTTATTCTACTTATCGAGGACTATACATTCCCCAAGTTTCATTAAAAATATTATTTTCAAAGATATAAGCAATTGAAAAAAATCACGATTTTAAGCTGTTTTTTGCAATAAAAAATTTATTTATTTATTAAAGTCGGATTAGGCTTATATTGTTTGTTTTAATAAGTTTTACAACTTTTATTTGAAACTTTTTTTGTAGGACACATAGTTTTTTTTTTAAACGAAAAAAGGGGTTTTTGGTCAACTTTGGACGTCATTTTGCATATGACGCGGTCATTTTGCATTTTGACAAAAAAAACGAGGTATTTTTGACAACGGGCCTGGCCTAAAAAAGTGAGTCAACCAATTCTCATGGTGTTCTCGAAGGTGGGCGTGACCTAACAGTACGTCACAAAAGCCAGTATTGAATGAGATTAGCGCTAATCATAACCTCGCCTACTTATTTTATTCACAGTTGCAGCTACAAAAGGAATGAGCACAATTTTAGGTTTTGTCTGCTGCGGCCGAGGGCAAAGTTACTATTGCTACGCTGTACTAATTTCAACAGATGCATATTGTATAATTTTTCTTGCCCCGATTCTAGTCTATTTTGTGCGGATTATTGCCTATTACGACTGTAATTTGGATATGTTTTATTGTAAATTATAAGTATTCGTACCCACCATCTATTATGCCACTTTTGCCATTCACCTAAATAAGAGAAAATTTCAACACGACATGATCATATACCATTTATTAATATAATAATAAAATAAATAAAATCCATAAAACACTTAACACATGTTCCTACATAATAAATTAGAAACAGAAGTACATTTGAACGAGTATTTCAATATGACACTGATTACGATCACTAATTGTGAACAACCTTTGGAATGCCTTGGTCATCTGTTACTCGAATTCAACTTAAAATCGTACCTTTGGCCTCCTCTTAGGTAACCGTTATCCATCACCATTCCATTGGAGAGGCTGGGACCGGGAAACTTTAAAAAAACCATAGATTCAGACCTTATTTTGTATATCATGTAAATGGATACGGTAATTATCAATTTTTTTATATAAAATATTTACAATTTTAATTCAATATAAAATATATTTTGTAAATGAAAAAAATGATTAAAACATCACATTTGTAATTAGGATGACCCAACACATTCATACACACTTTTTTTCCTAATTTTAGCTTTCAATAGTTAAGATATGGTGATTTAGCTAGATGTATTCTATAATTACAATATCCCTCATAAATAATTATGATATCATGTACCTCACTGCTATCAACTGCCGCAGAATCCTCACTGGATTCCGTTATAAGCAACAACTTGTTCTCCTGCGCCTCGATATCAATGATGCCGCCTCTGCTCTTCTGATAACTAAAGAGCTTCTTCATGCTCTCCTGTAGATGTCTTAGATCGCTGGTAACCTCGAAGTTTTGAGCATTCTCTAATTCTTTGGGTGGAAGAGCTGCCTTCAGGTCTTCTACATCACAGCTGATAGACTCACGACAAACCGGGCAGGACGCCTAAACATATCCTTTCTTTTATTAAGTTCACCTGTATCGATTATCTTTGTCCAATTCAAAATTATTAAATATAGTATTAGCATTTATGACTGTGGCCTTAGTAAACAGCAAATATGATATAATGATAAATATTTTGTATAAATTTTCTATTGTGACCTAAAAAAAACCTCTATAAGCTCCAAGGTGGTAGGTATAACCTGTTAAAATAATGCACTTCAATAAGAGTACTACATAAATTAATAACAACTAAAAATCTCTTTTAAATAATCTCAAACCTCGAGTAATGAAATTGAGAAAACAATCCAATAAGAACACGCATGTAAGCCGTATTAATTGCCTTGCTGCAATCTAACTAGGTAAATTATACCTATATTATTATTGTTAATGTTAATCTGACTGTATTGTCCTTTGAAAAACTCTTTTAGGCCTACAAAACAAAATATCTACCTGAAATCCCTTGGTGCTCTTCTGCCAAGCCGGTAACTTATCCTGTTCCTCCTGGAAATGCCTCTTGGTCGTGATAAGGTGGTTGACCAAGCAGTAGGAATGAAAATAATGAAAGCACTGAGTCTTAGTAAAGCTATCCCCCTCTGAAAACCCGTATAAACACACAGCACACTGGCAAGTTGGTAAGTTACTCTCTGTCAAGTTCTCTCTGATTAACTAAAACATATCATAAAGGAGTAACAACAAGCATGTTAAAAGGTACTTAATGATAATTAAAAGAAATCTTATTAGGTACTCTTACCTCTATTAGTTCATAAATTACTGGCTGCCCAAGAAATTCACCGCACTTTTCTTTGATGGATTTATGCAAATTGTTGATGGTAGAATCATCAAGTCCGCGTGGATTTCGCAGCTGAACAATAGGTTCGCAATCTGGGTAGCCTTCTGGAAGCCTAGCCTCTAAAGTAACACAAACATACTGTTTATCAACTTCATTTGCGGTGGAAGGGAATATGGTCGTTTTGACTAGCTGAGGACATCCCCTAGAAAACAAATCTGAAAGTGCTGTCCAAAACTATAACTCATTATTACTTATCACTGTAACTTATAGAAATATCATCCATCAAAATTGCTTCTAAAGCTTCCAATTCCTCTTGTACACTGAAAAATGTTTGTTAAAAAATATCCCTAATATTCTTTAACATTTCGTAAGATGAACATCAATTCTTACCGTTCATTGAGCGACATTTTATTCGTATATTGCAAAATGAGATCAATCGATAAATTATTAAAAAAAGTAGAAATAAACACAGCAAATGTCAAAGCCGTCAGCTGTCAACTTCTGACAGATGTATGTCAAATAAGGCTGGATATGGATTGACAAGTATTGTGTTCGCGTAAGCTGCCTTTGACGATGTTATTGGTTGGTTTATTAATGAAAGTTTGAATTTGTTATTAAATTAACCAATAAAGTATCGCTGCGTTGTTTCACGCAACGCATCAGAAACGTATGCAGCCTAAGCCCTAAGCATTTCTCTTAAATACTATATGTACGTTTCTTTTATTTTGTATCCATGGAAAAAAAGTACTGGCAACTGTGAAAAAAAATCCACTGACATCTTTTAGTGAATAATAAATAACTGTTGTCATTTCGTGTGTCTAGACCATATATCTAATACTCCTTCCTATATTCCTGGTTCCCATAGGTAGAGGTGTCACGGGGTAAATGAGACAGCACATGACTGCTTGACCTGTTGTGCGCAAGCGTCACGAGTAATTGGCTGTGTGTGACTGGATGTTCAATTCTCGGGCATGCGCGTAAGACTCGAAGTAGTTATGAGAGAGAGACAGACGCATATATGTCTGCACCGTGGTGATTTCGCCAATCTCCAGACCCTTCTAGCAATATAGGAGTATTAGATAGACCAGGGCCTCTCCAACTCCGGTGCTATTGCCGCTCCGGCCGAGCGCCGGCCAAGCACAGGGAATTAAATGCAAGAATATGATGCTGTCTGTCTCTGTCGCGCAAAGGCAGCTGTGCTGCGGACGAGTGAGAAGGCAGTGGACAGGCACCGGTGCTGCGAAGCGGTGCAGTGCACCGGTGCGCGCCGGCACCGAGTGCTCGTGTTGGAGAGGCCTGGACTAGACCATATTTTATTATTGACAAATATTAATAAGGGTGCGAATTATAAAAAGATGTAAACAAATCATTACGAACCAAACAATCAACTAATAACTATGTATAGTGGTTCTAATTTTAATTGAAAATGATAAATACGGCTGGGGAACAAAAAAAGCGGTGCAACTTTATGATTCCATGGGCGTGCATATATCTTTTATAAATTCGAAAATTGTGAATTTTTTTTTCATTTAAATCAATATAGGAGATTAAAATTAGCCTGCATATAAAACTCTTAATATTTGTAATATAATTTGCTGTAAATAATGCTCATTTAGCCAGACAATCTCAAAAAATTGTCTGTGTTAATAAACCTAGCTGAAATACACGTCACTGGCGTCTTAGACAAGTAGTTTAAGTTCCTAATTCATAAAGTCGTAAATCATTTTAACGACATCGTTAAAATTTTATGGCACAGTGGACCGAACAAATATTAGCAATGTATTATATGCAAAGTGGTTTATCTACAGTGGTTTCCGTTGCGCCACCAGTGGCCGACTGGTTGGCCAGCCAGGGCGTTGCCGGCTCTTTAAAATTTTCTTGAGTATAGTAATATACATAAAGTTGTTTTAATTTATAATTATTTTTTCCAGCATTTTTAAAGCTTTATTTTAATGCTAACTAATAAATTTATATCTATGTATTTTTTTAAAAATATTTCCAAACTAGCTTTCTAAGAATGTCACGAACTAACAATTTACTGAAGTATGAAGTATACTTGTATAGTGAGCTTAGCAATTTTAGAAAATAAATCTGGTAACCTTGCTTTTTTCTACCTATTTTCAATTTAGAATGGAAAGATAGAACTCCGTTCGTTATCTCTGTCCTCAAATGATAAAAATATAACGAGTATTTGAGACCCTGTGTAACGTTTGGCGCCTATAATAACGATACTGGGATTATGAGATATCGACGACAATCGACATATGTAATAGGCGTATGATGTATCCACATACTTAGGCTTAGGTATCATTTGGCGTTATTTATACGACCGCTGTTAACAGCTCCAACTAATCGCAAACTAAGATTATTTTAAAAGGCAGATCCTGATTAGAGAAAATTATAACAGGCTGTTATAAATACACTCGATTCCCTCTTAAGTCACCTTCGCTTAATTCACATTTCCTCTTATTTCACCACGTTTTTCCCTATTATGTCACGAAACTGTCCCTTTTAAGTCGCCGCCTGTAAAAGTTTTAGAACTATGTTGGGAAATTGGATGCTCGCGTGAATATGTACAATTTTTATTGACAAAAATGATTGTGCAATACATTAATTATAGACACCTAAGCTTTAAAATAGGTTAGATTTTCCTTTAAAAATATTTAACCTTTAAAATATTCATTCAAATGGAAAATTTAACTTTGTCACGCACGACGGTATACTTACGTTGATTTTTTCGTTCAGCTGACTCATTTTTCATTATAACAAGTGCTGTGGTATATCTCTAAATATTTCTTTTTGTAACTAAAAAACACGAAAAAAGTTGAGGTTATGATTGTGACGAGAATAAATTTCGCGACTTAAGCGAGATGATGCACGGATTTGGTGATTTAAGAGGGAATCGAGTGTAACGCAGCGAACGTTTCTGAACATGAAAGATGGTGAACGTGGAACGCAGCCGGTTCATTTTAAGCGGGAAACTATTTTCACAATTTATACTTTTACATATGTGGGAATTCCCAATCTACGAGGAATTCTAAAATTATTTTATCGCATTTTATCGTTTATCTGCCTGCATTTTATCTTTATCTGCTTATTTACCACTCCAGTTTAGTGTTGTCGGTTTTGTATTAATGCATTATTTTGCTTTTATACATTTGTGCATATGTACTAGGTTAATAATATAGTTGTATAAAACACATTTTATTTTAAACTTTTTTAATGAACATTCAATAATTTAAAGGTTTGTAGAATATAGCTAACAATTAATCCTCATTGTTTATAAATAAGTAAAGCTACTTTTTAGGTGATTAAATTTATTCTGAAGCTTCCTGTTTGACGTAGTACTGTTATCAACTAGGTCTAAATAGAATGGATAGTGGAGATCACGAATCATCTATCCTAAACACTGCTGTCAGGTATATTTTATCCTCCTCTTTACTAAATTTCTCAATCTGCAACTAATTTTTAATATACGGTATAAGTATGGGGTAATATTTGTTTTTCCTTCATATAGGTGTGTATATTATTCTATATTACAGCAGTGATGTACCTAAAAGTGCTACAGCACAGACCACAATTACAGAAAATGACTATTACAAAATGGACCATAAAAAACAGGGAGTAGCATACATTTTCAATCACCAAATGTTTAGAGACAAGGAAAATACAGAACGTAGTGGTACCGACATAGATGGAAAAAGGCTGGCCAATTGTCTAATAGCACTGAAGTTTGAAGTAAATTTGTTTAAAGATCTGAAGAAGCGTGAAATCGAAGAACATATTAATCGAGGCAAGAGATAAAACGCATCCAAGTATAAGACTTTTATAAAACTCATAGCGTGATATGCTTAATATAAAATTAGTGGTTACATCATATCTTGTTAAAGCTTGTATTAGTGTATTTAAGATGCAGTGTAGTAATGTTTTTGTTTTCAGCTACCAAATTCGATTACAGCAATTACAATTGCCTTTTTGTTGCCATTCTTTCTCATGGCGATCATGACAAGCTCAGCGCCTATGATAACAACTACGACCCCAATGAAATCATTTTTTCCCAATTTACAGGCGATAAGTGTCCCACATTGGCAGGTACTCACACTTTTTTTCATTCATGCTGCAATAAACGCCAGTGAAAACCAAAATCCAATTATGAATCACTATTTTAGGAAGCCGAAACTCTTTCTTCTCCAGGCTTGTCAAGGAGATAAACTCGATCCGGGTGTTAAAGTGGAACACAGGTTTTATAGCACCGAGTTCGATCATAAATCAACAAACGTTTGTCAGACTTATAGTCTTCCAGTCTATGCAGATTTCTTAATAATGTTGCCAACAGCCAGAGGTAAGTATCTGTTTCTTCCCATAATAGATAATAAATTTAAGTGATACAAAAGAAATAATCATTGTACTTTATTCACAGTGTATTTATTATTCATTAACTTTGCTATATTTGTTTATGTAGGTTACTTTGCTTTCCGCAATAACACGGAGGGATCCTACTACTTACGAAGTTTTTTGTGAAGAAGTGCAAAAATCGGCTTACGAAAAAGATTTTTATGCCATACTCACCAAAATCAACCGACGTGTTGCTATAGAGTTTGAGAGCAAAGCTAAAGACCCGAAGCAATGTGGCAAAAAGCAAATTCCAAACTTCAGAAGCTCTCTGACTAAGCTGCTAAAATTTGTAGATATACCTGACAATGAGTAGAAAAGTAGATCATTGACTTCATTTGGCAGTCATTTCTTGATGAATACCAGTCATTGAGTGCCTTAAAAATATTTCTTGCCAGTGGATAAATTCTGTCTGGTATTCAAAACTTCGTTTCATAGTGACTTAAAAAATTGAGGAAATAAATAAGTTTGATTATATTTTATATACTCATATTCAGTGCGAATAACTCTAGAATACAGCAATTAGTGTATATTCTAATTCCACTATGTTCAATTATTGTTTAAAGAATTGTATTCGCTAAATATTATTCGATTTAATTGCTGTATTTTCTAGTTATTTTCACTTACCGTTATTGTTATACCTATGATATAATTATTTTTACATGCAACAGTTTATATACACTTATAGAACTTATATACATAGTTTTCTTTTATATTTATAATTTTTAATTAATAATAAATAAATGCTTGTTTAATACAGTTGGTCCGTTTCTAAATCAAAATATTTGAGGTTATTTAAATTTTAAATATGCGTCGCAGAATAAATTTTCTATCTGCCTCATAGAAAACGGGGTTATGAGCATAGGACTTTTTTGGCTGAGGTTGTTACGGATCATAGAAAACTTTGCATAGCATAGGTTTTCTATGTTATATACGAACTATGTAACGGCAACGAACAAACGCATTGATATGAATTTAGCTTTAGAACTCACAGAATAATCAATTCGAATAGATTATAATTCTGAGATTAAATCTTAAAATAATTCGAGCCTGTAGTTAAATTGTTAAATTGAGTAAAGAATCAAGTCGTTCATTTTCATGTTTGCAAACACGAGTGAAACCTGATTTGTTGTGATCTACTTAAAGTTTCTGAGAAAGTTCCGAAATACGAATTATGTCTGTTTTGAATATACCGCCATATCTTGGTGGAAACAGTGTATGTCATATATAAGTACCAACAGTAAAAAAAATACTACACCGCCCGGTTGAGCTTCTTTTCGCGTAGTGAATTTGCCTAACCAAAATGGTACGTAAATAAATCCGATATTTCTTAGTTCATCCTAGTTGTATTTCATAAAGAATATTATGCATCCCATTTATTAAAGTGTCTTTTAAGCATTTGAGTTTATAGTTTGTGTGAATATAATTATTTGGACCATTTTTTCTATTAAATATTGAGCATGGTAAATGACAGTGTTTTTCCCTGGAATTGTTTTGTATTCCTTTTCTTCCCCTAAATTTATTTAAATACTATTTTAATGCACAATTTTCATTTGCATGCATTCTTATTATTATGATTAAATAAATTATTTTATAGTGGTAACGAAATTCACACATAAATTTATAAACATAACCTCAATCTTATGAAAACTTCGATATCCTTTTTATTTTAGACCGAGGGAACGGCAACGATTAGGACTCGCAAATTCATGACCAACAGATTGTTGGCTCGCAAACAAATGGTCGTAGATGTTTTACATCCAGGACAACCTTCTGTTAAGAAAACAGAAATTAGAGAAAAATTGGCTAAAATGTACAAAGTAAGTAACACCGTAATTTCTTATTTATGATAACATTCGTTAATTCCTTTTATTCTTGTAGGTTACACCAGATGTGGTATTTGTGTTTGGATTTAGGACGAATTTTGGGGGTGGTAAATCCACAGGATTTGCGCTTATATACGACACATTAGATTTCGCTAAGAAATTCGAACCTAAACACAGGCTAGCCAGGCACGGCTTGTATGAAAAGAAACAACAAACACGTAAACAACGTAAGGAGCGTAAGAATAGGATGAAGAAAGTACGTGGCACGAAGAAGAGTAAAGTTGGTGCTGCCGCCAAGAAGGTGAGTCGAGTTTTTCTTTAGTTGGTGTTAGTAATTATTTTTAGAGAATTCAAAACTCGTCAAGGTATTGGCAATTTTTTACTTTATCAGCACATAAACGTTTTTTCTTGTAGAAAGTCTAATAATGAAATTAGTCAATGTGGCTAAATAGTCTTTTTTTTCTATTCTAACCACAAAGATTATTATTTTTTTAATTTATAAATGTGTTTTAAGTACTGGCCTATCTTGTGTCATAATTGATAATTCAGAAGTTTTGGTTGTGAACAAAAAGAAATATTGAAATCGTTATTAGAAATTTTCTAAAGTAAAAAATGCTAAAATCTTAATTGAATATCAGATATTTTTATATAAAGAATATATCTTAAAAGTCTCGTTAACAGTTATGTGTTAAAACTGTTAACAATATGATTATTTCAATTCAAATGCACGAAAAGAGGAGGTATTTGGTTGTCTTTAAGTTTGATTTTTATTTTTATTTCTTATTTTCAGGGTGGAAAGAAGTAGATTCTTCTTTTGTTTCTGTTCTAGGTATTGGTTTTTGCTTGTAGATTGAAAGAGTGTGTTTTTTGAGCTTTGTGAATTATTGCTGAATTTTATAGTAGTTAACCGAAGTAGGATGTGTTTGCAGATTATTTAATAAATGAAATAGCAAATATTTTAATCTGCACTCGATACAATCAGTTTGATATTTGACTAGAAACTAATATTTTTGAAAGGTTAAATTGTGTGAAATAAAATGCACACTCAAAATACAGACTTTATTAATTTAATCAGCTGCATAGCTTTAGTTTGAAATCTTCGGGCTAAAGTCAGTGATTAAATATACGCGTCACGCTTTTATAGTTTTTGTTTGCCTGTTATTAACTGCTCGTGCTTAATTTTTTTGACAGCCTTATACAATGCAACTTTGCCGTGTCTAATAAATTAATCCTTTTTTTATTATTATTTTCAGTAAATGGACCACTGACTGGTACTTCGTCCAACACCATGTGAAGTTCCAAAAATTTTTGTGTATTTACATCAAAATTTGCAAAAATATATTTAAGTGTTTATAAGTAATCAACTGTTTCATTTACTTACGGTAACATATCGAACACTTTTCAAGATCAAGTGAAATTGCCAATGTTTCATAAAAATATATTTTGTTTTACTTACTGGTATTATTTAATAGATCTATTGCTTGGATGATGGAATTCTTATCTGTAGAATTTTTAGAAGTGAAGATTTATTTTTGGCTACAGGTTAACTTGTAAAAAAAAATCACTAAATATACAGAGAGGGGCATTAAGAACTAGAACACCTTAACTTTTTTTATTCACGATCCAATTTCAACAATTCTGATATCAAAATATAGGGCACAAAAAACTTCTACAAAGGGGCTACATCCACCTAGAGGCTCAAAAATAAGGTCAAACTTTGGTACGCATTTTCTCGGGAACGGCAAAAGATAATAAAACGCTTTTTTTTTCAATTAAAGGTAATTTTATTGCCTTCATTTTACACCCAAGTAATTGAAAAAACACTAAATATAGATGGAGCTACATCCGTCTAAACCGAAGCAGGTTTTTTGGTAAAAGTTCAGTGGTGCCCCTTCTGCCACAACCAGTCGTCTGAAATCAGAGAACATGCATTTTTTTTAAGTTACTAACATATACAATTGATTGACGATCGCAAATTATGAGAATTATGCTCTAAAAGATTGATTGGCAAGAAATTTATGTACCTAAATTTATCCCCTTTGATCGTAATTTGTTTAAACAATTTTTATTTTTTTCAAAAAAGTGAGATCGTCATTCGAGAGATAAAGGTTTTTTACGCCACTGTACCAAATTTCATAAAAATCTATCGATCGGTTCTCGAGATATAAGGGGCACCGCTTTGAAAAATATAGTTTTGAGAAAAACTCAGTTTTGGATACAGTTTTATAGGCATTAACGTATTATATATGGACTTTACCTCTAATCAGCGATTCCGGGTCTATACAGAGCACCTTCCTCTGTAATTTGGGCATCATTTGAGGCTGATTTTGAACTTCTTCGGTTGATTCGCCCTAGCGTGACGGGAGGCAGCAATAATTGTTGCACGCAGGTAGAAGCATTAGATGTTCCGCCGCGTGTTATTCAAAGCTTTGTATCTCCGAGAATTTTTGAGATATTGGCTTAAAATTTGTAGGGGTCATCCTTAAGATTATAGGTATACAATACGAAAAGGTAGAGCAAAAATTGGATTTTTTTCAGTGTCTAGGTGGATATAGCCCCTTAAATATTCAGTCCAAGGACCACTGTGATATTCTTTATTATGTAATAACTTTTTCATTCCAGTGATATTACAAAATACGTGCAAAGTACTTGCATAGAAACGTGGAGGTGTGAAAAGAAAATTTATTTATATAGGATTTATATTAGAAATGGGCATTTTTCAAACAAATGCACCCTATGAACTAACTATGACGAAATTGAGAACCATATTAAGTACTAACATTAAGTATTAATATAATGATGATTAAGTAAAACATTTTATTGGAATATTATAATAGTATACATTACAAACTTAAATAGATAAAAAATATTAGAACTGGGTAGTTGAAATATCGTATCAAGGATACTGAAAAACGGGGCACTAGAACAAAAATTAGACATTAGTTCCTTTGTTGTTTTTAAGTTTTTTTCAGTGCAAACAGTAGGTTACAAGTAACACGATAATTTAATGAAATAATGTTCGTTTGTGAGGTATGAGAATAAAATGAACATCGAGGCCTTTTCAATATTACAATATATTTATTATTGATTTCAGTTACCTAGAAGTTGTTAGATATCATTTCATTCAATGGTCTAAATACAACTTAAAAGTTTTACGAGTCGTTTCTCGATTGACAAAATATATTTTCAAAATGTTGGCCATTTTAATTTTGGGAAAAAAAAATCCTACAAAAAAAAAAAAAATAAAAATATATTTTTTTTTTAAAAAAAAAAAATGGGGAAATTCATTAAAAAAAACGTCTTTATTTTGTTGTTTGAAAAAAATACGCAAATATCCTATATTCCAGTTTTCTAACAGGGGTGCCCTTTACAGAGGCTTTTTTTTCTTAAGAACTGACCTAATACAACTAAAACGTTTACTTATATTCTCGTAGTTTTCATTAAAAAAAGTCTTTATTGTGGAAAACATAGGAATATCCTATAATTACAGTTTTTTTTTTAAGAAACTGTACCCATTATTAATGTCTTAAAAAGTTCCTACATAGTCTAGCCATAGATTTACCCAACTTTGTAAAATCAGTATAGTTAGTGTTTAAAATATCTGAGATAGAATATTAAAAAAAAAAATCCAAATTTTCTCGTTAAACTCCCAGCTAATAAATATCACTATAACTGACAAAAGTACATGAATTATATACGTAACGATAAATGTAAGCCCGACTGAATTGAAATTGGCCCACTAACCTTTTCTTCTTTTTCGACGAGAGAAGCACATTTCATGTATTCAGCAATAATATCGCACTTACTTTGAGGCTCGGGTGGTTTTTCAGTGCTCTCTGAAAATAGCATTCTTTTCAATATTTTACGACTAAGAATTAACGAGATTATTACCTTCTGATGATACAGGTTGTCCCACTTTGTCTCCGTAAAAATGAGTTCCTAGACCTATTTGAAATATGAAGTAAGTACGTTTAAAATCAAGAGAGAATACATGAGATTTAAAATTATTGGTGCATGCATCAAACATATTGATTTTAGCACATGTGAATAATACTACTAATTATTTATTATCATTATTGCTGAATGTTTTATTTGAAAACCAGTACAGAAGGTTAATAAAGATTTCCAATCAATCTGTTGTTCTTTTAAAAGGATAGTAAGCAGTGGCGGTGCGTGATATTTCAGTTAGCCATATCTTGAAAACGACGCATGGGACCCACTTCACTTTTTAGGTGATGACTATACACCTCTTACAGAAAGGATTTATAGTGAAAAAATCGTCAGCAAAGTTTGCGAAAAAAATTTTCAAAAACACTGGAGCACTCCCTGGGTTCTCAGTAACGCTCTGTGGGATATTTGCAGTATATTTTTTTTCATAATCTAGAAACAAATATATGTAGACGTTTTTCGATTTGTTGCAAAATATTTTTTTCCAAAAAGTTATGGCCATTTTAATTTTAATTTTATAGGAACATTTTGTTTCCCAAAATTAAAATGGCTATAACTTTTTTGAAAAAAAAAAATATTTTGCAACAAATCGAAAAACGTCTACATATATTTGTTTCTAGATTATGAAAAAAATATACTGCAAATATCCCACAGAGCGTTACTGAGAACCCAGGGAGTGCTCCAGTGTTTTTGAAAATTTTTTTCGCAAACTTTGCTGACGATTTTTTCACTATAAATCCTTTCTGTAAGAGGTGTATAGTCATCACCTAAAAAGTGAAGTGGGTCCCATGCGTCGTTTTCAAGATATGGCTAACTGAAATATCACGCACCGCCACTGATAGTAAGTAAATGTTTCAAAACGTGATGCTTCTGTAGGTTTCATTCTCTTCGTGATAATTATGACTTATGTATATTGTGCGTAAGTACTATTATTATTAATATATATGAGAAACGTCTCAGACAAATGTAGTTGCATAAGTTGTTAATAATTATAATTCATCATTATCGATTAATAATAATCAGTGGCGGCCAGTGGAATTTGACATGCTCGTATTTCCGTAAGGAGACAAGGGACCCACACCATATTTTAGGGGTGGTTACTAGACCTAAGTAGAAGGCTGTAATGGTAAAAAATCTTCAGGGAAAACTTTCGAATTTTCGAAATCGAAACAGCGAATTTTTTTTTCCAAAAATGGCTGCCTCCGGGCAGATCTTGAAAACGGCTTGCAAAATATTTGCAAAATATTTTTTGATTATGAAAATCACCGAATACAATTAATGAATACAATCACCAAATACAATTGTTTTATACTTGTGATTTTTGTAAAATTCTTATTTTCCTTAAAGCTACAACTATTATAAAATCTCATAGACGAAATGTGATGAAATAAAAATTCAAATTTCCATAACTTACAGATCTCAAAGTTCCGAAAAAATCACAAGTATAAAAAAAATTGTTTCACTCGGTGATTATGAAAAAAAAATATTTCGCAAATATTTTGCAAGCCGTTTCAAAATCTGCCCGGAGGCAGCCATTTTTGGAAAAATAATTTCGTAAGTTTTCCCTGAAGGTTTTTGCCATTATAGCCTTCTACTTCAGTCTAGTAACCACCCCCTAAATTATGGTGTGGGTCCCATCCCTCCTTACGAAAATACGAGCATGTCAAATTCCATCGACCGCCACTGATAATAATAATGTATTTTCTTCAACTCACTTGTAGTATTCGACAGTCCAACGCTACAATAATCAATCTGTGACAATACCGTTATTGCATGGTTGTAGATAACATTATTTTTTACCCATTTTGTCATTTTGTCGAGCGAAGGATAACCATTATCATTCAACTAGAAATGCAAAATGTTTGTTAAAAATTGAAACTCTTCTTAAAAACATTAAGGTCCAAAATATTCTTCAGCTTAGGATTACCATTTTTAATTTCCCAGCAGGTATAACAGAATTGTTAAAAAAAGTAATACAAAACTGAAGTATTTAAATTTTCGTCAACTTACCATTTTTAACTCTTGAAATATGCACGCGTAGTAGTCACACTGCAAAAAAATATATAACTGAGTATAATAAATCGCAGAACAAAAAAAAGTTCTTAAATTTATTAAACATTGGTATTTGTTTGACCTCGTTTATAGCTTTACTCTCTTTATTAGCACAACTAAGAGAATTCAACATGTTCTGTCAATTTCTTGATATAAATATAAAATTATAATTTAGTGACTGCTGGATGAATCGGTCAAATAAAATATGTTTAGTAAAAACGTACACATATATTACATTTGTCAATTTTTTTAAACTGGTATATTAAAAAAGTTAACAAAATGGGTACCTAACACCATAAAAAATTGTTCATAATGATTACCTTCTGCGGTTCATTGTCTGGTTCAACTTCCATTCCTAATTTTTTCTTCGCAAAATTCAAAACACTTTTTCCTGTATAACTTAATCTTTCTACGACCTCGACTTTCTTTGTCCAACAATAATCTTCAACCCCTCTAATTTCGGCAGTACGCTGACATCCTTCTGTTACCTAAAATAGAATTATACTATGTGTACATTTTTTTCTCGTTTTGGATAGTAAACTTAAAATCGATGATTTCCCATTTTGTTTATTTATCAATATGAAATTATAGTTTAATGTTGACTTAAACCTATTAGCACAATATATTTTTGTGTTCTTGTTTGATGTTATTGAAATATGTACGGCGATTCGGCGATATACTCATAGTTGAATTTGTATATTGTGCATATATTCTTCTCTAATTTATGTTAGACCAATATAATTATTAAATGAATTTTAAGATTACCTGCAGGATTAGGCACAAAAGAATTATAAATGCACTACTGTTCTTCATACCGTTAACAACAAAAACCATTTTATCCGACACCGACACAAAAATTATTGTTTTAAAAATACTATACCTACATGTACATACATACATACCTACCTACATATTACCTGCTGTTGTCCTTCGCTGTATACGAATAATGGTATGCAATTTGTAGCAATGAAGAGCAGTTTATCATATAATTATTTTGATTTAGATATCCGTACTGCGATGACCTTTATGTGGTCAAATTAACAGGATAATGTCAACGTTTTTTTTAAACGAATATAATTAGTGTCTGCGTATCTCGATGAAAATTATTACTTGCTTATTACATAGCAGTACATACATACGTATAAATATAATTAGATTTTGAGGCAGTCAATATGGACAAACCGTAAATAATTGTGTACTTGATAACTAACAAATTAACGATAGTAAACGATAGATAACGAGATAAAGTAAAGGCTACTTTGAGCTTAAATCATTTTTGTGATTCAAATCACTGTTTTGTATAAATATTTTCTTTTTGACTTTTTCCGCCGGGTAGGTAATGATTTTTATTTAATTTTTTAAAGTAAAGTTTTAAGTATTTAGATTTTCTAAGAAAGTTAGGAGATTTAAATAAAGCACACTTTAAAAAGCTATAAAGATTATTATATTTTGTTTCTTAGATTCATTTTATTTTAAGTTCATATTTTTTTAACGTAACATATTGCAATTTTTATTTTATCAAAAACAAACAAAAGGATGGAGAGGAGGTGTGATAATTTATTTTTTTACAAATAAAATAACTAAGTATTTATTATACATTTATATTTTCATAAAAATAGTGGTTTCATTGAAACCTTATTCTTATTCCCACAAATTATAAAACGCATGTTACCACTTATTTTAATTTCACAGAGAGGTTAAAAGTTGTGTGAAATGCAAATAATTTCTCATTGCAGGTAAGCTCATCAAAAAGGGTTCACAAGTTCAAAAAAAATTGTTACAGAATTTCATACAATAGAGACAAACATAAAAACATTAAGTGATGGAAGCACTATTTTTATTTTAAGATAAGGTAATTACGCCAAAAAGTTTTTATAGACAAATAAATTTGCTTGAATACGGGCCTGTAATGACCGCGAAAAATCCGAACTCTAATAATAGTGCATATTTATGATTTTATATTTATATAAAATTCATGGCGGTTAAAATAATTACCTTCACGCCACCTGCCAACTTGCGCGTCATTGTGTAGGTATTATATAGTACGCGTACAAAATGCCTAATAATAAAAACAAGATGCACAAGAAGAGAAAAAATATACTAAGGAATAAGAATAAGGTATGCATCAGCATGCTGTCCAATTATCCTAAGAGCCAAGCGGCAGCGCTCTTGATCCCTTCCTTAATTACTGTCTGTATTAATCCACTTGAGAAATCGCTGGAGAATTTCCATCATGAACCTGGCGGCTCGGTCGAAGAAGCCGGGCTTCTCTTGGGCCTCCTCCTCGACGGCGTCCACGTTCTGGGCGTCCGCCTCGAGCTCCACCTGCCTTCGGTTCCTCAGCTGAGAGCCGGTCTCACCTGAAATCGACAGAGTAAGAAACGATTGCCACCATGCATCTTGGAAAGTTGCAGATAACCACAACTACAGCAACTAACACGGACCATATCACGGTGGTGAACTGCACAATTCACTCATAAGAGGTACATACAGGTTTATAAAGTCCAAGATTTCAAGGCCGAGCATTAAAAGATAAGAAAAGAATAAACTCTTCAAGTAAAGGGAAGAGACAGAGAAATATTATATCCTTAGTTGCCAGACTGATATGTCATTCTAAAACTTTTATGATTTATTCTCTCTTCTTCTCTTTTATTCTGTCTTTAGTGTTTACATCGATAGGGAACCAATAAAATTATGTAGGCGGGACGCCCCGCCCATAAATTATAATGCGCACGTGTGAATTGAATTCTTATCTAGACTCTAAAAGTACAATAACCGAAATAAGGAATCATTTTAGCCGTGTCTGCGTAAATAAAATATTTATATTGTAATTAAATAAACGTTTTTACTATAATAACAATAACGATGACGGTATACACTAAGGAGGAAAAAGTGCAAATAATTAAGTGGTATTTCATCTCTCAGAGCGCTGAAGAAGTTGTTGGGCGATTTGCATTTTCATTTGAAAATCGGCCGGTACCTATGGTAAAATGGCGAAAAACGAAGCACAAAGGGGCGACATTTTGAACCACTTATTCAATAGGCATTTTTTTCTTTATTTCGTCTTATAACCGGGTTGATTAATATTTTTATTTTTTTATTTTTTTATAGAACCAATTTTATTTTCTTGCAGACCGGTTAGTTAAGGAATACAAATATTTGAAAATACATACAATTATGTTCGTACACTTCTTTTAAGTGTATGGGATAATTGTAAAAGTCAGAATTACGTAAGAATTTCGTTACATACACCTAAGACGATGTACACCCCCATAGCTGCGAAAAAGTACTGAGTTCCACTTTCCACTCCACTCAAATTCGGCGATAGGCGTGTAGGCAATACCCCTCCCCACATTCTATTAGGTCTCATACGTTTCTAATACGTGCACAAGCGTGAACCACTGTAGCATCTAACTGTCTTTGTCTGTCCTTACTGGTGTCTTTTAACTTATTCTCTTCTACACATGTATCGCCAATATGTAAAGGTGCAATTTAAAAGAGTGTATAAGTTTCCATACAAATGACAAAAAATGTATATTCTAAATATGGTTGTTTGTTACATTAGTAATGATTAGAATCGAGAAGTTGCGAACATTAACAGAACCGTATTAAGGAGAAGTAGGTAGCAGTGAGGGTTGGTGGAATTAAAAGTGTTCGAAAACATGGGACTCATATAATATTTTGAGGAGTGATTATTACACCGAAATTGGAGGCTGGTTTGTCACCATACAATCTTAATAACGGCTTGTAAATTTATTTTCCACAGTTAAAGTAAAAATTCTTTTAACCTGTTATAAAATATCAAAATACTGGTATGAATTCCCATATCTATAACATACCAAAATCTTTTAAAGAAGTTTTCAGAAGAAATAACAGAATTAAAAAGTTTGTATTTACTTGGCGATTAAGAATAAAAAAATTCTTAATTATTTTCTTTTAAATGTATCTATCTCTGCTACCAGAACCGTATTAAGGGGAAGTATCTCCTTAATACGGTTCTGTTAGAATCCGCGAATTTCTGGACTAGTAATTGTATATTCTAAATGATATAGGGTGCCCCCAGATGCATTAAACGAACGGTGTAAAAGACAAAACAAAATATATCGTTAACTTCGTCTGGGGACACCCTGTATATGTATATATTAAATAATAGAAGAGCAAAAAAATCTTGAATTTTACTCACTTAATGCTTCCGCCGCTGTTCTTTCCAATCCCTTTATGAATTCTTTATCTTGTTTGAGGAATTCCACAAAGCTTTCCCTAAACTCTTTTTCGGAATGGATAGCCTTCGGTGCCTGAAGCAAACATTTAATACAAAAAAATATATACGGTTCAGGAAAAATTATATAGATTGCTTGCAACGTTTCAAGATACTCAAAGAGTTTAAGGTTTGAAGAGGACGTGAAGGGTTGAGAGGGTTAAATGTGATAAGTTTTAAAAAGTTCCACATTTTAGTGGACCTATGCGTAATATACAGAGTGCTATAAAAAATATGTTTATAATCTTTCTTAATTCTTTTGATTCAAAGTGGTATTTATTGCACCAATGAGAGAGAGGAGAGCATATCTTAATGTAAAATAAAATATTCATGTGACTATATTATCGTCCCTGTTTCCACAGTATATTTTCTGAAAATCTAAAAACCGCGTTTTTGGTTTATATGCTGTGTACAGGCCTGTGGAGTGGTAGGTACAGATATATCTAAGATGTAATATTCAGAATATAATTATAAAGGAATGCATTTTGGCCATACGTACCACATTCAATTTTATGAATAAATGTGGGCTATAATCAAAATTTAAACCAGTTTTCCAGTAAAGTGCACAAATCTGATATACGCCACTTTGTGAAAACGGGAACGATATAATTTTATATATTTTATAAACATAGAAAAATCTCAAACGTTTTCTAAACAAATACAAAATTTTTGTGATTTAAGTTTTTTTAATTGATTTTTTAAGTGATTTATTATTTTTAGTAAAAAGAAAATGAAAGCATTGTCACCCCAGTTTTTAATTTAATCAAAACGCTGAAACATCTCTGTTATATTATATGAATATAAAATTATATTTCTGTGTGTACCTACTTGACCAAAATTAGCACCACAAGCTCTTGTACTTACCCCCAGGACGCCCGCGAGCGACACCACCGCCAGTCCAACGACGAAAATCAGTTTGGCCGACATACCGCCAGATTTATCACCTATTGCCCTTCTTACCGGCGAATCTCAAATGAGCTGGCCAATTAAAAACGTCACCGCTTTATAAAGTAACTACACGGGATGCGCAATTTTTTCGCGCATGTCACCCTGACCGTGAAGAATGGACAATCAAGAGGATTAGACCACTGTGTTATTATCGGTAATACCTAGAATAGGATGTTACATAGCTCCTTCCGGTGCTATTAAAATCGGTCGACATTGAATTCGCGACAATAATAAATACGCGATTATTCCGATAATCACAGGCAATAACAAAAAAAAAATGTAACAATGACGATGAGTAATTGGATGGGAGAAGACCGAACAAACGCCGTGCGCGGGAAAATTTCGAGGAAAAACGTTCGATCGGACGCAACTAGTTGCCTCCGAACAGGACTACACCAATGGATAACTTATTTATGAAAATGAGAGTGTCCTACGTGCAACACCGGGTGCTCGACTTTCGCTTTAATGAAAACGTTCACTTTCAAATTTGCCTAAAATTCGAAAAAAATACATGGGTATTTGTTATGGTATCTATTATATACCCACTGTTACTTATTAAAATAGAAATACTTCGTTGTGAAAGTTCGAGGATCGGAGCTCCAAAAATGGAGATAAAAAAATGTTTCCTAGTATGTATAAATAATTAAAAATGCAGCGCGTTATGTAAAAGTTACCGCAAAATATTGTGATTACGAATTTAGTTTTTTAGTGCTGGAAAGCTTAGAGGTTTTTTCAAAATCCAAACTAAATATGTACTTGTAGCTTTGCATAATAGGAGCCCTAACAACTATATATTCGGTAAAACATATATTTTCAAAAAAATTATTCACTGCCATGAAAAAATATACAACCCCGCTTTAAAAATCTAAAATATATAAAATTACAGATATTTGCAAGATAATATTATGCTGAAAATTATTATTAGCTTGGATTTTTTTATGAATTTACGGTCAAAAATATAAAAATATGCTAAAAATGCTAACAACTGAATGTTCGGAAAATCGAGAAACTTTCCCAAAAATTAAATAAAAATTTGTTGTTGCCGCGGTAACCATTAATTTCACAATTAGATGTCAGTCAAATAACTCATAAAAATATAAAAAACAAAACTGGAAGAACTTAGTTTTGCAATTTTGTGTACATGTATGGAAAACTTTCAGTTTGAGATAGATCAACAGCTGAAAGATTCAGTGTGGAAAGGAACAGGCCACACCCTTGCGCTGGCTTTGATGGTTGTAGTTGTAACATAGAAAATCTATGCTACGCATGCCTAGCATAGGTTTTCTATGAGTTGTAATATAGTTTGACTTAGTTAGTATAGGGGAGAAGTGTATGCGCAGAAACGTTTTGATTTGCCTTTTAAAAAAATAGAATTTTCAACCCCGTATATGTAACTATACATGTAGGTAACTATATATACAGTAAGCGGCAGCCTAATGCATACATGGCCGAATGAAGGGCAACTGATAATTTAACTTCTTTGTAAGTAACGTAAACATGAGGTGAGAACCAATCGCGATCCAATCGCTAGCGCAGGCGTATGAAAGGCATCCGGTTTGTCGGCAGGGCTTATTATGCAGAGTTAAGAGTTACAGTTAGTTCTGGCAACGTTGCTCTTTAGATTTCCGGAAAGACCCCCTCATAGCTTTCTGTACAACCAAGCCCCCTCGGCCCAAGTAAATTCGCCTAACTATGACATAAAAATGTATCATTTAATATGTATTTAATATCCACCTATGTACGCATTAGGTATACATATTATGTGTAGTAGATTATGTGATTGTGGTTTAAAAATACTCAATGTTCACGCAAATAAATTTGAAGGATTTGGCATTAATTAAATTAATCTCATTTTTTATTTACATTTACGGTATTATGTAAGTACCCATAGGTGAGGTTTTGTGTTAAATTTTTTTTTGCGTGATTGGCCGGTTTTATAGATTTTTAAAATTGGCTATTTATGTGTTATTTTTGTTTAAGTGTATGTTTTTTTTTTATTGCCAAAAATAAATGCTATACATAATGTATTTCTCAGAGGATCAAGAATGCCACAATGTTTCTACTTTTCGATATATACATATTTATTGTGTTATTTTTAAAACAATTATTGCTGTTGAATTTAATAATGCATGGGCATCGTTAGAATTCAGCGGGGCTTTGACTATACAAATCTGGAGCACAAAACGAAAGTAGTGACGTAACTAAACTGATTTTCTTTTACTGTAGCGCAAAATTTAATAATAGACATGATACATGCTTCGTACTTTTTTACGGAGAACGAATTAATTAGCTGTTCAGAATAATAGGATACAACAATTGGAATGCAGGCATAGGAAATGCAGGCTCGTGTACACTGTACACTTCGTTTTGCACCCATTATTTAATTTTTTTCAGAAAATAAATAATATCAACCGGGAAGTAATTAGGTTGGTATGTAGATTTTTATAGTCAGGACAGTATTAGTTTTTTTTTAAGTTTAAGTTATAAAAGAGAAATATATATTTTTTTCTATAAAATCTTGGTACGTTTTTCTGTTATTCTTGGTTTTGCAATACTATTTTAGTCTAACCAATAGCGATCAAATTCTAGTTTAGTACTAGAAAAGTATATGTATATAAACGTATCGTAGTTGATTATTCTGTCTGGTAACTTCTGAAAACATTGCAAACAAAAATTTCGTAGGAATTCTGGGCGACATTACGTAACTTGCAGAGTCGGACTCAGGACAGACAGATTGTACTTTATTAAGTTTACATTATTTTTCATATCAAAATTTATAAAATGTATATTTCAAGATATGAAAAAATAATAATCAGAATATAAAATATGTATCAGCAATGCGTATATATAACTTTTTTTCCTACATGTACAATTAATTTCCTCATTTAAATTTATCATTAGATAGAGAAACTAAATGTTATGTATAAAATATAAGGGTGGTGTAATATGGTAGTACAGATATTTTGAATATTTAAAACTGACATCTTTGTCAAATCCTCCCAATACGGACCTAGCGTGAAAAAAACTCTATTATAGGCAACATCAAGCGTATTTTACACGCACCAGTAAATTTTAATTAACTCCACCATGTCGCATCACAAACGTGAAGTTGTACGAATTGGGAAATGAGGTCACTTTTTTTCTTTGCCCATATACGTTTTAGTTTTATAATGTGGAAATATCCAACTCAATGCATCCACAGACTGGATCGATGGAACCGCATGATGTTTGAATGTATAGCCAACGTTTCCTCTCCTAAATATAATCGACTACGTCGAACTTGACGCCATATTTTATGTGATTACTACACGTAATTTAATCGAATCTTTTTTTACAATATCGAGTAAGATGTCAAAATCCTAAAATATCGGATATCGTTTTATATAAAAACAATAGCGAATTAAATTATACTTAACTAAACACATTGATTTTGTCAATATTTCTCTATATTAAATCTCAAAAAGAATTAGATTATATAGTATGTACAGTGTGTTCATTTTATTTTGTCTACTTTTAAATAGCTGTAGAAATGTTTATTTTTGAACTAGAAAATTCAGCAAAAAAGAGCTTATATAATTTTTTGTAAAATTTTATGCTATTTTGTCAAAAATGTTATAAACTGTCAAATGTCAAATTTATTGATATAATCTAATTTTCCTAATATAACACCACGTGTATTTGTATAACTCTATGATTATCACGGAGATATGCCAAGCATTGTTTAAAATGAATTAGTATGCCCCCTCCACATAGTTTTGGGCGCGCCACTGGATGCCAGTACCCCCTTCCCCTTCTGTAATGATTGTTCGTATTTAATATAAAAAGGTATAACATTCTAGTCAAGAATCGATAGTGATTCGAGTCGCACTATGCCGAGCAGATTTAATGTTGGAGGAAAATGGAAAAACGGGAGATAATTACTTAAGTTCGATTTGGGCTTTCTGCCAAACTGCGAGGGGGATAATTCGGGACGTAGATATTAAAAGGAATAGGTACAAGACATCTACACATGTAAGTTACACAAAGACCGATCGAAGTGATTTTCAGAGTGTATTAAGCGTAGTGGTGAGACTAGGCAAACTGATTTTGAGATTGTAGTGCGTTCCTGAGGTTATAGGGTTCTAAATCAAATTTACGAGGTGAACTCACATATAAACTGAAATTGTGTTATTACGACCATATAAACCGAAACAAATTAACCAAAATTTAATACAAGCATTGTACTTTATACAACTGGCTTGTATTAAATTTTGGTCAATTTGTTTCAGTTTATGTGGTTGCAATAACACAGTTTCAGTTTATACGTGAACTCACCTCGTACATAAAAATCAGTCAAATATCCAGCTTTAGTTATCATCAACGGACAACGGACGCAGTCTGTCTGTATGTATGTAGCACGGTTGCACCACAGACCGACTAGACCCTAGTGGCGTCTGTGAGTCGGACGAACATTGATCTCGATTTACCCGTATCGAGAGTACCTCCCCTCCCGTTTTCGAGGATGCTGAACACGATGCCGGTGTCAGAATGTCTCTTTGGGATGCGGCCAAAAACCACCCCCCTACATAATTTCCTTGTAAAAAACGTCTGAGCTAAAGCCTTGAAGATGACTTCCTACCCTCACCAACCCCTCCTCCGGTCAAAAGTCACCCACCAAAGGGGTGATTTTTAATTTTTTTATATCAGCGACAAAACGTCTGTCTCCCGTTTTCGAGGATGCTGAACACGGTGGTGGTGTTCAATATCCCTTGCGACCCCCCACTAACCCCTCCACCAGCCAAAACTCACCCCAAAGGGGTGATTTATTTATTTATTTGGGGATTGAAGGGATTTGAAAAAAAATTATCCATCACCATCGTGTTCAGCATCCTCGAAAGCGGGGGGGACAGTCGTTTTGCCGCTGATATAAAAAAATACCCCTTTCGGGGGTGAGTTTTGCCGGTGGAGGGGTTGGCGGTCGGAAATATTCCTCAACACCACCACCGTGCTCAGCATCCTCGAAAAAGGGGGGGGGGACAGATATTTTGCCACTGATATATAAAAAAATCCCTTTCGGGGGGTGGTTTTTGACCGTTTTGGGGGGTTGCGCAATCCCAAAGAGACATTCTGACACCGGCATCGTGTTCAGCATCCTCGAAAACGGGGGGGGGGGAGGTACTCTCGATCCGGGTATATCGAGATAATTTTTTCAGGGTTTTTTCCGACTCACAGACGCCATCTATCAGCGGCAGCCTGCAATGTAGCCTCGGCTCGTCGCCTTTTTAATCGTTCGTACAGTTTAGACGGTGAACGTCTCCCGTTGTTTATCAAATTAATTTAGTGTTAGTACATAATAATAAAAGCAGAACTGAATGTGTACATGTCCTGAAACAAAGTATTTTGAAACTTATATTGAAATAAGTAAAAAATATAATTTAGTATACGCTGGCAACTGTCAAATCTTCGGAGTCGTATACTTTCGTAATTCCAGGATAGGCTTACAGTAAATAGCGGTAAAATTGTGAATTTTTATTAGGTTATAGTATATAATTTAAAAGTTACTGACTAATGTCTTAATTGTCTCTTTAAAATAAATACATTTTTTGTGTATAAATGTATTATTTCATTTGAATAAATTAAATTAAATATTTTTTTTATTTCGTTGAATGCAGTCCTGTTTAAGTGGGGGGGGGGCTGCGTTTCCTGTAACACGTCCCAGCCCCCAGGCTTCTTTGGCTCTCGTATACATATGTATGTAAAATATCTGGTTAAGCTGATTCTAATAGGTCTGCTGTATTATTTATATAATTTTTGAATTCAAATAGGTATAATATATTTTGTAATAGTTGTACCACAAGACATTTTTAAATAATTATTTTTTTAAAAGTAATTTTTAGTATATCAAATTCACGATTGATCAATATTATAGTTTATAATGTACAGAATAATGAGATACGCCTTACAAAAATACAAAATCATTCTGTACATATAAAAAACTCCAAATAATTGTGCAGCCACGCTGGGCAACAACGTTAATTAAATTACACATTTAAATGACCCCGCCATCCCGAGACCGCGAATATACACAATTAAATAAACCCGGCTTTTTGCATTAAATTTTAATATTATTATCAAAGCCAAGGCTAAGCAGAATTTAAAATAAACAGTAGCGGACGTCAGCTAACAAAATAAGAAAAAATGTTTGGATGCGCTGGCGTTGCCGCGCCTGCGCCCAGGCCGTACACACGGTTCGGCGCCGACCTCCACGCCCGTGCGTGAAACGCGTGCGAGCAAAAAAGACGACGAGCGGGACGTACGCGTCGCCTTGACTCGCGCGGCGAACGGCGAACAGTGGCAAAAAAATACCCATTTGGAAGACGGTTTTCGACGCGTTCGTGTCGGTACACATCGAGGCGGCTTGATTTCTGTCGAACAAGTGTAATTTTTGTGATAAAATGTTGTAACGGCCGAGTGAGCGACTTCGAGAACTGTGCGTTGTGTTTCGTTTTTTAGTGTTGAGACGTAATTGTTTGAGTTGTGATGGCCCTTGGCAACGGGAGCACCCCGAACGGGGGTGTTACCCAGGAGAAGGCCCCGGTAGTCAATGGAACTAACGTGGAAACGCTGCCCAGGACGGGAAAACAGGTAAAAAGCGGACATCTGCCGCGATACAACCGCCTCGAGACGGGCATTTGCGTAAAACGACCGCAATACCCGTTTCGAGCGGTTCTACTTACGCTAAATGCGTCAATTATAACCTTAAAAGGAAAATTACATAAACTGGCACAAGTCTGTTTTCGTCCGAACCGGTAAAACTAATCTATTACATCTGTACTACATAAGCTAGTTGTAATAAATCTGCCTCTAAACCTAAACAGAATTGACAGGGTGGCGGTGGACCGGCCGGGTTCATTTGTCATTTGTTCGTTTGTTTCTTTTTTTTTCGCTGCAGGTAACGCGATGTTTTCTTTTTAGATCTCACAGGACACTTGATGCTAGAGAAAAGTGCAGCGATGGAAGTCCAATTTGAATCACACTTTTAATTTGTCATGGTAAATTTGGAAAATAATCGCTGAAATTTTGAGTACTCCTCCATTTTTTGGGGTCGCTGAACATAAATTCTATACCTATTAGGGTAGTTTTTGGGGGTCGTACCTAATTTTCGAGAAAATGTATTTCCAAATTAATTACATACTACCACTTCAAATCACGCAGGCTCCTAGGAAGCATATCTACGTATGGTCCTCGCCAAGCATCCTAAGGGATTTGAGGTGTTCAGTGGAAATTTCCGGATTTTTTTTTCGAAAACTAGCTTCGACCTCCCAAAACTGAGTTCGTTTTCAGCGACCCCAAAAATGGGGAGCGCCAAAATTTCAGCGAAATTGGCGAGTTTTCCAGTATTCTCCAGATTCTCCAGATTTAAAAAAGTTAGGTAAATGAAAATAAATATACCCAAGTATAATATATTAAGTTTGTATTATGTATTGGCATCTTCAAGGTTATTTAGTTACAGGTAGATACTTATGTATTTTATTCAATTTTGCTGTAGGCATTGACATTTCCAGTTCGATCATGAAAAAATACTTTCTAGACGAGTAGGGCAAGTGTTGTGTCGTAATACGTCTAAGAATAACGCGTCAGAGGCAATTTAAAGGACCTTCTTGTGCATTCGTGTCGCGATGACATCACCAGAAGAACTCGATTTGCATTTTTCAATTGGCATTAATAATTTTCATAATGGAGCTGTTGTGGTCGCCCAGGCGAAGGTCTCGTCCACTAAACCACTAACCAGTTTCAAGTTACACCTATTAATTTAATGGTAACGTGCGCGACATAGTCGTTAAGTCACAGATAAATTTAGCCGGCGCAAAAGTGTAAAAAACCGGCCGGTTAAACGAAATTTACATGCTTATACAGCTTGTGCCAGATGAGTGAAAAAGTAGTGGAACTAACTCGGGAAACAATGTATTAAGGAACGGTGAAAAGTACCAGTGTGTTAGGTTTCAAAACTGTCTGTCAATTAACTTTTTAATGAAGCAAATGAATCCTGTTTTCATTAGTCACGTTTTGTTTTTTTTTAAACAATTTTCGCCATATCGGATCCGCCATCTTGAATTTAGAAAATCTGACGCCGAATTCATGATCAGTAGGGTTTGGAAAGTGTGCTACAACGCAGGGTCGGACTCGTAATCCGTCATGTCATTGACGGAAGGACATATGAGAAACAAAAGACAGGAGTAAAAATGTGTTAATGATCGTTCCACATCTACTGAAGTTAAAGTTGCAAAATCAAAATAGTTCATTGTTAATAGTTAATTCAATAAAGTTCAAATTCATGGACATAGGATGACACAACACGCACATTATTTTCACGAATTTCGCACAGTTGTTTATGTCACTAACATTTGTTTAGTGTCACTAACATCAGTACGTTATTACTTTTTACATCAACAGAGGACAATGCACGTGTTACTGTTATTTCTATACGTTTAGCCGTTGTTTGCAAAACTCGTTTACTGGCTATGAATATCGTTGGCAAAATATCTGAAACAACTGAAATTCGTATCAGAACATTAACGCCCTTATTACCACAAAAATCTGTTGTTTCGTCCACTGTCAGCCACAGAAATTGATTGCGTATGTCTTCTTTGATATTTCCCATGACACGTTGATAAGTCTTCTGTAATTTGTTTTACGCAATGTATGGCTACTAGACAATGGAAAATTGGATACATATTTGGCAAAAAAAACATCTAAAGTGAATATTGTCGACTAGTTCCTGAGATGCACAAATCAAACCAAAATTACTCATCTAACAGTACCAGTAATATTTTGTTATGATATTCGAATCTACATGTATTTCACACTCTCGGCGTCTACAAAATATATATCGACGAGACTATTGCAAGGAATACCTAAACTACAAGAACTAAAACAAACACGTACACGGTGCAAAATACCGTGTACCGTGGGCAAATTCATAGTATTTGATAAGGTATCTCGGTAATTCCATGGAAAAATGAACCCACTTTCCCACCTCTGTTTGAGAGTACGCTCATTGGTGTTTTATTTTTTCGCTTTCAATTGTAAACGAAAATTGATTTTTTGAGTTTTCGATTGGTGTCGATAACCTCGGTTGTTTGTACAATTAGAAGAAATCTGTTGGCACGTTCTACATCACTTTTTTAAGTAGAATAGGATTTCCTTAACAGATTTTTATATCGTTGTGTAGATCTCAGTTTGGCATAAACTTCTATTGTATTTATCTGTGAAACCATAGTAGGCTATGATCCTTATGCTAAAAACAGGTCTCTTTCCGTTGCACAACGATATATAGTTTGTGGGGCAATGATGAGTGTTTATCGGAAACAGTTAAAAATTTTAATTTTTTGTATAGGTATACTTACTTTGTTTTTACTTTGCAGGAAGAGTAAGCATTATTAGCTAACCATTCGTTACAACAATGGTTTAATAAAATAACCGTTGCTAGTTGGCAGTTTACTCTTGAGAAAAGTAATAAGTAGATAGCAACAGTCGTATATAATGAATGGTATATTAAACTTAAATAACTAATTAGGACATATTAGTGACCAATTAATAATTAATTATGTCATATTCATAACAAGACGTTTAACACCTTAACAATCAAATTTGTAACAAAATGTAAAAAAATACGATACAATTATTTTAGAACAAACTAACTTAAAAAATACGCATGATTATTTACCTAAAGTTTTCAAATTGAGTCCGTTGTTTGCGATGCACATTTTCACATCGCTTTGAAACACTTCGATGCATTTAGGATGTGAATATTTGAAACGGAATTCAGACAGTCTATAAGATCCTCCCTCAGTTGAACCAGTGTATTATTGTTGTATAAATGGCGTCTTTAATGGTTCCCCAATATTGAAATCTAACGGCGAGAGATCTGTCAAGCCGAGGAGGCCAATTGACTGGACCATAGCACCATTTTCCCCAAAATTAGTATTTAATAATTCCGAGAGGAAATTAGGTGACTTCCGGGTGGCGACTACTTCGAAACAGGTTGGCCTTAGTTTGCAACTGGCAAGTCATATAAACTAGTGCCAACAATGTGGTAGCGTATCATATTGTAATACCGTTGACCATTTAAATGGTCGTCATAAAGTTAGGTAAGCAAAAATGGGTTAGTATATAGGGCACACCATAGACTAAAAAAACGTCCTTGATTTTGAACATCAAGAGTCTGATGAGGATTCAATCTCTAGGCCGAAAATTTTGTGCGTCAGTTGAAAATTCCGAGCACTACTAAGGAACTATCACTGTCCAAATATATTTTTAAAAAATAATTGGTTTGCTCAATTTCTTGTAGGTACCAAGGGCTTGGAGAAATTTGTCACAGTGCAGGACCATTGGAAGGAGCTGTAGCCTGTTTATTAAGGTCTAAATTTGTTTTTTAAATACTGTACGTTAACTTCCTCGAGATATACCAGACTCGCTTCAATTGCCTACGAAATTGGGATTTGACTGCCTTTAACCATCAACATTATGGCAGCAACTCAGTCATCTGGACAGAAAATTGTTTGGCAGTTTCATTGAATCCTGGAATAAATTTCCTACAGCAATGAAAAGTAAATTTTCAAGATTTTTCAAAAATTAAAAACGATGTATTCAAAAATTGAAAAAACAAAATTTTTTCTTTTTCAAATTCAATGCGGTCAATTTTTAAGATGCCCAACTGTGAAAAAAGTGAGGAAAAAATCGAACTTCTATTTTTACGTCAGTTACAGGGTGCTCAGAAACGTAAATTTTGCTCCCTATATTTTTTCTGAAATTTTGATCAAACGGTCTAGGGAAACCATTCGATAATCGATCTGCCGATTTGCAGGACCATTGGAGTTACATTGAGGTATAAAAATTCGTACAAACATTAGACTCCCCATCAATATTCGCAAAGTGAAAAAGTCACTTTTTTTTCACTTTTTTCAGGTTAATATTGAGGATGAAAAATTTTGTTTTCAAAGACATGACATAGCCTTGTAGGAAATTTATTCCAGATTCAGAAAATGCCATTCAATTTTCTGTCCGATGACTAGTTGCTGAGATATCGATGGTTAAAGCCAAAAGGATCATTTTGCATTCAAAGTCCGATATCTCCGGGACAAATTAACGCAGAGAAAATTTAAAAAGGAAATTGAAGCTGAATAAACAGGCTATCAGGTCTATATTTTACTGTAAAAAAAATTTCCAAGCCCGTGGACCTAGAAAGAAAACGCAAAAAATTTGCAAATTTTTTTTTCGTGTTATTCCTTAAATTGCTCGATAACTGTCCCTCCTAAAAATTTTCGGCCAAGAGATCTGATAACTAGAATCTTGGAGCTTCAAAAATGCTTTTTTTATCATCTCGATACGACCATTTTTACATACGTACAGCCCTTCAAAAATCACTAAAAAATTCACAATTTTTTCTTGCTCCCTTAATTGTTTGCAGTAGTTTATTTATATACAGTCCTTAGTTATATAACTACATGAGTATTTTTTAATGCAGTCTGAAACGGGCTCAACTGATCTGAACTGCATAAATATACATTAGTTCTAAGATTATATTGCAATTGGGAACTATCTGTCTTTTGAAATAACATTCAAAAACGCCGATTTTATCTTCGTTTAGAGTCCAATGTACTAAGAAGTCCAATATTTTGTGAGGAATATTTGAAGAATGTAGTTTGGGAGCATTTTTGGAATCTCCGTTGTTTTTTTTTTTAACAGTTGCTGGAAAATACAATTTGTTGAAATGGCAGTTCCAGGGGGAGTTCAACCACCAAGTAGATAATTATCTGAAGAACATTTCATTATTATTATCTAATAAATACTTTTTAAAGGGACTAGTTCAGGTTTCTAGAATTTCCTTCGACCTATTAGTATATTGAACTGTACCGCTATAATTAATAAAAAAAACTTTTTATGTATTAGTTAATAGCTGTAAACAATCTAACCAGAGGCTGAAACCCAATCAGATTTTAATGAATTATTACGAGGCCATACAAAAAAAATGGAATTCTATACAAATATTAAACGAATCTTACAGAAAAAGTTATCGAAAAACGCCAGCTTTTCCAGATCTTGGAAACGCTTTCAGAAAATATATCACCAAGTAAATTTAAAACTTTAAGACCAATAACTGCGAGACTGCCGGTTTACGGGATTATATACATATGACACTATGTATGTATTTTTTAGATCAAAGTAATTATTATTCCGTGAAAAGAAAGTCCTGTATAATTTAATAAGGAAAACCCACAAAACACAAAATTATTTAACTCGTTTCAGAAACATAGTTATGTACAATACTCACTACAATTTAACACTTTTAAGATCCTTTCCTTCCAAGACCTTCCAAGAAAAAAATAGTCCTTTCCGAAGACTGTGCCGAGTTTACCATTCAAAGGGTAGTTGTAGTATTTTATAGATCCAGTGTTTGTAAAATCGTTATATTTATTTTGACTCGTTGATGGTACATAATTGAATTACCTTCCGCTAATGCATCTATTTACATATTATGTACACTGTTCGGCTTGACATACAATTAAATTAGCGAGTTATCCATTTGCTTGGTATCATCTGATTATCTTAACTGGAATGTTAGCTGTAACAGACAGAAGGAGAAAGTTAAAATCGAGGTTAAAAATTTCAAGTTGAACTCTAGGGTTGTAGAGTTTACAAAATTATATTTAATGACTAGGTAAAATAAATACCACCTTTTTTTACTATTTAAAAAAAAATACACTAGGCGCAAAAATTAAGGGATATCAAAAAATCCCAACTTTTTATGTGTTTTTCAAAAAGCTGTAACTTAGGGAAAAATGGTCGTAGGAAAAAGAAAAAAAGGAATTTGAAGCTCCAAGTTTTTAGTTTTTGGATCTTGAGTTTAAATTTTTTTAGCGTCAACAGTTTTTAAGTAATCATAAGAAAACCATCGAAAAAAAAATTTCTAATTTTTTGCTTGCCTTTTAAAAGGTCCACGGACTTCAATAATTTTTTTTCGATAATCTCATCATAAAGGTCTTTTAGATAATTTAATTCTCTTTAATTTGACCTATTTTCGAGCTCTATACGATGATTTTTCGCTGAGTTATCGCCATTCAATGCAAAAAAGTAATTATATAGTGTGTTTTTTTTTTCTTGACAATGGAGAAAAACGTTCCGGACCAGCAATTAATCTAGAGGAGAGATATACGTTTTCTGAGAAACGACGCCACGAAAATACGAGTTGTGGAAATGAAAAATAGCTCTTTACGTATCAAATAGTAAAACATGGCCCGTTTTATTCACTAGACATGAAGATTATTGCTAGAGGCTTAGTCGCGATGAACAGCGTCCATTGTCATAAAAGGGCGTATTTTGCTGTGCCTAAAGATTTTGTCAATTGTAAATGTAAATGACAATTGATTAAATATTTTCCCTTTGTTTAGGTATAATTTAAAATAATAATTGTTAGACAAAGGAATTTCGGGCGACATAACAGAGTCGGACTGAGGGGGTATATAAAAATTTCAGTTATAAAATTTACAAATTGTAATCAAACTAACTTCTCAAATTAGTTTCCCATACATTGCTTGTAAACTGCTATGCAACATATACGAGGATGGTTTGATAAGTCCGAGACTTTTTGAATTTCCCGCGCAGTAACTTTAATGGCAACATTGCTCCCATCAACTGCCATTTATCGGTAGACTAATGTAAAATTTTGAGCAAGCTACGTCATTTAGTTTATGTTTGATAGCCATTGAAAGCAGCTAACCTCGTTAATTTCCACAAAAATGGAAAAAAGTGAATTTCATGTGTTGATTTGATGTGTTGGAGCGCGTGGGCAACAATTTTTGGCCCCCGGGTTTTGGGGGTTGGGGGGGGGTTTTCCCCCTTGTTGCCAAGAAAAAGGTGGGCCCCCCCATTTTTTCCCCCCCTTCTCCAGATTTAGCCCTCCGACTATTTTCTGTTTTCAAACCTGAAGAAATGATTGGGTGGTGAAACAAACGCTTGTTTTGAGGGCCTTGAGGTCATTATTTAGCAGTTAAAAAAAATAGAAACACGTTGGACTAAATGTATCGAGCTAAAAGGAGACTATGTAGAAAAATAAAATTATTTTTTGCCGAAAAAAAAAATGTTTTCCTTTAAAAGTCACGGACTCATCAAACTACCCTCGTATTTAGCTCATCTTCAACATTTTTTCTATAGGCTTGAAAGTAGGTCTCTATTTGTAATATTTTCATACATAGATATTGAACATCTTTTAAAGCACTGCGCACTACGAAAACAAAGTAATCGCGTGTTTTGAGATCAACCTTTGTAGTTCAAATCAGTCAAAAAAGGTTGTGCACAAGAAATGAAAACGTTTTTTTTTTGTCCCTATCAACTTGTAAATTGTTTTCGCTTTTCGAGTTTTTGTGTCCTTAGTAAATGCAATTTCAGTCCTCATGAAGAGGATCTGAATAGCTTTATTTACAAACGCTGAATACTTAGTCGAAGTGGAAACAAAGCGTAAATACAGTTAATTAAATCGACTAATCCTATTAGACGTCAAGGTAACGACACTGGAAGTCCCGTCGTCAGTTTAATCTTTACATTTTCCCATCGACTTCTTTCCATTCCTTTCTCTCGCTACCGACGAGCGCCCTTTGTGCTCCCGGAGCCGGTCTGTCTGGGGGAAAATTTCGGATTCATCAACCCTAAAGGCGGATCTCCCTCTTATTCATTCTTTTGCCGGAATATAAGCGTATTCTGCCAGAGATTTATTTACAAATTCGTTTCGAAATAATGCCGGGTTTGTCAAGGATTGTTTTCTCTCGCTGCAGTATGTTTTTTGCGTCACATCACCAAATTAAGGTTTTATTTAGCACGAAAGCTTTATTCAGTAGCATGGTAAATAATGTTTATCATTAGAGTTCGTGCGAGCGCGGAGTGTAACAGGACCGTAGTCAGTTAACGAATGAAAATATTAATATGTTTACATAAATTGCTTGCTGAAGCTTCTATTAGCTTGTGCAAGAAAAGGCAGCTCCATTTTCAACGTGACGAGTTGGTGCTTATAATTTCGATAAAAATATAGACGTTATGTAACGCAAATTCGACGCAGCTCAGCAATATGTCAGGATGTATACTCCATCACTGAGATGTTTGGAATTTGCATTAAATAACGCCTAAAATTTTTATCGAAATTATAAAAACCTCTAAAATGAGCGCCTTTTCTAGAAGCTCCTCAATTATGTAGTAGACTGTGTCAAAAACTTTTTTTATTTTTTTTTTTCGATTAAATGTGTCTAAAGTTAGTTCGATATAAAAAAAAATTCTCCCAAAAATTGAGCTCAATATCTCAAAAATTGAGATGGCGCATTGGGGGGTCCCTTTCCCATTTAAAATACATGGGGATTTTTTATTTTTTTTTATTTTTTGAAATAACTACATGAAAAACATTTTTTTTTCAAATTTTGGTTCTTACCGTCTTATAGGAAATTTAATTCTCTACAAAATTGCTCTTATGTTTTTTTTTCTAAACTCAACAGAAACTAAATTACAGAGCACAGTTACACAGTTAAGTTACATAGGAGAAAAAAAAACTATTAATTTATTACAGAAAAATATTTTTGATTTTTATTTATCAAATAATTAAAAGTGGGGCAAGTGCGTATCCGGGGCAAGAGCGTTCGCTTCTGATAAAAGTCTCTAAAAACTATTAACTTGTTTGAAAATGCCCCTTGAATGAAATTGAAAACTCCCGCCAATATTCGATGCAACCGCACAATGTTATGTTGGCACCAATGAAGAAATATTGTAAAAGAAATTACCCTCGCGAGTAGAAAATTGCGTTTATCCAACGCACTTGCCCCATAGTTTACATTAAGGATAACATATAGAAATAAACACAGATAAACGCACTTGCCCCAAGCCCTGGGGCAAGTGCGTTTCATGTGCCCTGTAAGGCATGGACGATGTGCCTCCTTACCCTGAAGCACGAAAGATTTTCTTTCTTTCAATAAATTAAGCTTAAGAACCAAGTAGTTCATACAGCCCAAAAAGAATCGGATCATGTGAATGACATTCGCGCAGTTATGAACTAAAAGTCAACTATACGAAAAAGGGGTCGCACTTGTCCCACTTTACCCTAACTATATTTATCCTTTATTTAACAATTCTCAAAATTAATATTATTTTAAACAAAAAAAAAAAAAAAAAAAAAAAAAACAAACAAACAACAATAAAACAGAAATTAATTGACAATTATTGGATTTATGAATTTATTTGTTTACTGTTGAGTCAACAGTAAACAAATAATATTAATTTTTGTTTTATTGTTAAGGTTTGTTTTGTTGTTTTAAAAATAATATTAATTTTGAGAATTGTTAATAGTGAGTTAATTATTTGATAAATAAAAATCAAAAACATTTTTCTGTAATAAATTAATTTATTTTTTTTCTCCTATTCTGCGCTCTGTAACTTCGTTTCTGTAGAGCAATTTTGTAGAGAATTAAATTTCCTATGAGATGGTAAGAATCAAAATTTGAAAAATAAAAGTTTTTCATGTATTTATTTCAAAAATAAGACAAAAAAATGTTTCCCATGTATTTTAAATGGGAAAAGGGACCCCCAATGCGCCAACTCAATTTTTAAGATATTGAGCTCAATTTTTGGGAGAATTGTTTTTTTTATATCGAACTAACTTTTAGAGACACATTTAATCGAAAAAAAAAAAATAAAAAAAGTTTTTTTGACACAGTCTATTAAGTAGCAACATAGTACTATTTTTACCAAATAGCACGGTTAAGTCAAGGATAAAATACCTATATAAATTAAGATAACACGTAACAATGGCAATACATACCCGACAAACGTCAGTGTTGAGACAAGGTTCCCATGGCAGGTTGGCGGCGGTTAAAACATATTATTATGTGCTTTTCTAAGTGTTCTGGAGTGAAACGGCGACGTTTATCACTTAATATTAATTTGTGTATGGAAAAGGACCGTTCAACGTCTACTGTTGACAATGGCTGTCCATTGTCAACAGTATGAGAAATTCTGTCCATCCAGGCATGAACTATATAATAATATATTTTCTGGTAACTCCTGATATGTACCAACTAAAACTACATATGTTTTATGTAAAGTTATAATAATATGTTAGGACATGCACTGCGACATTCGCGCTTGGTAATAAGTAATAATATTTAATAATGTACTATGATGCAACATAGTTTCTGTGAACATATTAACATTTTCATTCGTAAACTGACTACGGTCCTGTTACACCCGCGCTCGCACGAACTCTATATATCATAGTCCAGTAGATAGGGAGCTAAAATAATCAAAAACCGTTCTTGAAACCTATAGGGCTGGTTTTGACTGTTCCCTATGTATTTTTTTTTGCGTAGAACACAATGCGTGGGGTCCGTAAAGCTGAAAGGGTCCGCTAAATTTCTAAATTAACAATGTGAAAAAAAACGTTTTTTTTTTTTCATAATTTCGCTTACATCTCCGTTCTTTGGCATATTTTATATAGCATATGCATTTAAGAAGTTGTAGCCTATTGAATTTCTAAAATTTTAAGCCCAACCCGAAGTCTCCAAGTGCTATTATGAACTTGCAAATGACTGCTGAAGTTGAAAAAGTGCTCGAAAGTAGGGCGACTAAGCCTTAATTAACAATGACGCCATTTCTTTTGTTTATTGTACGATATTGACCGGGTTGGGCTAGAAAAATCATAAATCTCTTCAAGTTTGCGAGACTTTTTGGAGAATATTAATTTGGGCCAGTTTTATACCGTTTTCTATGCGACTATCTTTTTTGACGCGACGTATATATTGTTGAAATTGATAAATTTGAAAGTATGCTTCAAGACGCGTTTAAGAAAAAATGGCCGTCAAGATATTATAGTCACAATTCCGAGAATTTCGAAGCGGCAACGCTAAAACAATGTATACGTCGCGTCAAAAAAAGGTAGTCGCGTAGAAAACGTCATAAAACTGGCCCAAATTAATATTTTTCCAAATCTCAAAAAGTTTCGCAAAGTTTCGCAAACAAAGAGATTTATGATTTTTCTAGCCCAACCCGGTCAATATCGTACAATAAACAAAGAAATGGCGTCATTGTTAATTAAGGCTTGAAAAAACAAACAGCAGTCCCTCCAAGTCATGATCATAGTCGCCCTACTTTCGAAGTAAAAAAATAGTGAAAAAAAGCACTTTTTCAACTTCAGCAGTCACTTGCAAGTTAACAATAACACTTGGGACTTCGGGTTGGGCTTAAAATTTTGGAAATTCAATAGGCTATAACTTCTTAAATGCATATGCTATATAAAATATGCCAAGGAACGGAGATATAAGCAAAAATGTAAAAAGACGTTTATTTTTTTTCACAAATTGTTAATTCAAAAAATAGCGGACGGTTTCAGCTCTTCGGACCCCTCGCTTTGTGTTCTACGCAAAAATTTACATAGGGGATCGTCAAAACTAGCCCTATATGTTTCAAGAACACTTTTTGATGATTTTAGCTCCCTGTCTACTGGACTAAAACTATTTTGTTGTCCGAAAGCTTTTATTCGTATTACTCTCCATATCTCGTAGTTATATCGCAATTGGCATGAGTCATGACATCAGGATTTTTATTAAAAAAAAAAAAAGGGAAAAAAACACGTAATGGTCACCCACCCCGAAACTGCCTCACCAACGGCTGTTTTCGCAGCACCGGGGAGGGTGTGTTAGGCTCTTTAATTAAGCGAACGAAATTAAAATGAGTCATTTAAAACGTGAGTAATGGACGTAATGTGGTTTCTACATGCTACCACGAGGCACCTACTTGTTTACTTAAAAAAGATCGGCCCTGTACGAAAACAGCTGCCTGCCACCGCTCGTAATTCGAGCCTCAAGTCGCTATTAACACAGGAAGTGTGGCAAGTGAAGTTTCACATGAGGGTAACGTCTTTGTTCTTCTGTTGTATTACATGAAAAAAAAAATCGGTGACGATGATGTAAATTTCTTCTACATTTAAAATGTCATTTATGTGCCATGTGATACTCAGATTCGCTCTGTGAAAATGCTTCGGACAATGTCATCTACTAACTTGAAAAAATAGTGCAGACTGCAAGTTGTTCACTGTTAGTGGAGTGCGAAAAATCAATGCATTCTTTGGGATTTTTTTTCTGCTCTACTAACAAAGCGACAAAAAATTCATTTTAGGACTTTATTAAGAACATAATGGGGTATATACAGATATTTCTTTGGTCAATAAAAAATACAAAATGGCGTCATAAATCCACATCGTCATACGTTTTTTTTTTGTTTGTTGACCATCGGTGGGCAACACAGCAATTTTTTAACAGCTACTAGAACAAACAATTTTTTTTTCATTATCTACATGAGTTTTTCTAAAGCGATACTCAAGATTATTGTAAAATATTGATTTTTCGCAAAATGACAGAAATTTGAACAAAGAAAATCAAATTTTACGAAAAAAAACGATATTATTTTTTTATAAAAACCGTAATTTTTAACTGGTCGAAAAAATCGTGTGTACCGCTTTAGATAATTTATCTAAGAAGCTACAGTCAAAATTTCAAGTCGATCTGATAAAAATTGCGCGAGTTATACTGTCCACCAGTTTGAAAAACATGTTTTCGAAGAAAACGCGTTTAAAGTTTCAAGACGTGTTTACTTCATTAAATTTTCAAAATACAGGCATGTTAATTTGTTTACCTTTAATCTGCTATACCAGGACCATATATCATCATTTCCAAATTATCGATCGGGCCGCAGATACTCCAAAATTCTAGACTATATATGATACTTAAAAATACTGCAGCAGAGCGGTATTTTCGGAGCGACATTTGTTGTTTCACAAATTAGGTTAAAAAATAATTGTTAAACATTTTTCCCATCAATAATTCCTTTTGGATATCATTCTTGGGATATTTTTACATTTAAGCAAAAAAAAATAATGTATTCCAGAGGGGTGTAGCCCCTTAATTGAATAAAAATATGTTTGTTTCTGCGGGAACACAAGTGACATGTCTGTTTTGTTTGAATTTTGGAAAATAATACATATTATGTTGGTTTAAAAGAGCTGTAACTTGTATTTATTGTATAAAAAATGCTTTGGAGAAGAGAAACTTATTACTATTAATATTATCATTAGAGGGAATACAAAATTTTGAATGAGTTATCACGTCATTGGCATATTTTATTTTTGTTTTTAAATTGTAACCTCTATTTTTCTAGCAGGAAATAAAGAGTGTGTTATTTTCTACTGAATATAGGTAACCTTATTATATAAAATTTTGTTGTATTTAAAATGAACTGTTATGAAAATAATAACCAGAAATGAAAACACAATGCTTTCGTTCGTAAAAAATATGAAATCAAATGCATTTTTACACCAATGCATATGATCACAAATTTAAGTAAAAATATTCAGTGTAAAATGTACTATAGTTTTCTTCAGAACCAGTTAATACGAACGAATTTTGTATTTGGATTTTTGTATTGGATTCATTTCACATATTTGTTTTTCATTTTGCTTGTAATTTTTTTAATAATCCATGTTAATGAGTTATTATGTCTAATTTAAAAAATGCAAATTAAAATTGATCAGTATTAATTCTAAGATGACCTTAAATTTGTTTGTAGTTTTATTACTTTTACGAAAAAAATTCACAAATGAACTGAATTTTCTTTCTGGTTATTATTTTCAAAACGGTTCAATTTAGACACAGCAAATGTTACATTGGTTTTGTTGAAAAAAGAGCATTCTATTACTTATCTGTTAAAAAGGTACCTGCTCTGAAAGACGAATTACAATTTACAAAAAAACATGCCAGTGACGTCATAACGTCACAGGTGATGGAAAGGGAAGTTTGATTTCGTGAAAGATGCAGAAGAAGAAATTGAAATCGACCTGGTTTGGCGTTTTTTCAAGTAATCCGCCATCATGAGGTTATGAATACTCCAGATTTTTATCTCACTGTAAGTATTTGTAACAGACCTAAGAATTTTAAATACAAATATCCGTCTAGGTTGTACAACGCCACTAAATTCGCTTTCATCTTTTTTGTGAGGTATAAATAATACTTTAAACAGTCCAAGTATTGATCCGCAAGGAATACCATAAAATACAATACATTATCTAACATTAACATTTTTTTTCAAAGGAAAAAATATGCGTTTTTCATCAAGCTATGTAGTGTAGGAAAAACTACAAAGCTCATTTAAAGGGCAGTACAAATTTCATTGTAATTATTCTAATTATTCTATTTCTACATTTGAAATGCTATTTCTTCTACCTGATACGGAATTTTTCAAAAAATGAGTATACCGTTGGAAAGCAGTTTTTGTGAAATGTGCACACTTTTGAGAGACAAAAAAATATCGTTTGATCAGTCAAATTGTGTAAAGTTTAGAAATTTAGAAATTTTTAAAATTCAGAATTGTGCCTGTGCTTACAAAAATTAAGTGGGAATCGTGCTAAGTGTGTTTCCATCAAGAGAATATACTGTGCTTTTCAATAGTTTTTTTTTTAAATCTGATGTAGGACTAATAGTTCAGGAGATATGGTAAGTTAGGTGAAAAATAATCACGTTTTTCCGAAAAAAACACGAATCCTGGAAATTTCTCCCTTATGCTTGAGAATCGGACCAACCATGGTCAAGAGGAACTTTTTTGTTGCATTTGAGATGTACAATCACCACCCGGTTTGTACACTTTATCACCAGTCACCCTGTATATTGATATTTTATTTACTTATTGACTTTTTGCAGTCTCGCCTCGTATAATTATTAGACTGTCAAAAAAACTTTTTTTATTTTTTTTTTCGATTAAATGTGTAAAGTTAGTTCGATATAAAAAAACAATTCTCTCAAAAAATTGAGCTCAATATCTTAAAAATTGAGCTGGCGCATTAGGGGGGGTCCCTTTCCCATTTAAAATACATGGGAAAATGTTTTTTGTCTTATTTTTGAAATAACTACATGAAAAACTTTTCAAATTTTGGTTCTTACCATCCCATAGGAAATTTAATTCTCTACAAAATTGCTCTTATGTTTTTTTTCTAAACTCAACAGAAACGAAGTTACAGAGCGCAGAATAGGAGAAAAAAATCAATATATTTGTTACAGAAAAATATTTTTGATTTTTATTTATCAAATAATTAACTCACTATATCTATTCATTAATTAACAATTCTCAAAATTAATATTATTTTAAAACAACAACAAAACACACCTCAACAATAAAACAGAAATTAATTTTATTTGTTTACTGTTGACTCAACAGTAAACGAATAAATTCATAAATCCAATAATTGTCAATTCATTTCTGTTTTATTGTTGAGGTTTGTTTTGTTGTTTTAAAATAATATTAATTTTGAGAATTGTTAATTAATGAATAAATATAGTTAATTATTTGATAAATAAAAATCAAAAATATTTTTCTGTAATAAATTAATTGATTTTTTCTCTCCTATTCTGCGGTCTGTAACTTCGTTTCTGTTGAGTTTAGAAAAAAAAAACATAAGATCAATTTTGTAGAGAATTAAATTTCCTATAAGACGGTAAGAACCAAAATTTGAAAAAAAAATGTTTATCATGTTATCAAAAATAAAAATATATCAGTTATTTTAAAAATAAAAAACCCATGTATTTTAAATGGGGAAGGGGACCCCCAATGCGCCAGCTCAATTTTTGAGATATTGAGCTCAATTTTTGGGAGAATTTTTTTTATATCGAACTATCGAAATTTAGACACATTTAATCGAAAAAAAAAAAATCAAAAGTTTTTTGACAGTCTAATAATTATCACATAGATAAGAATCACAAAATAACGCGCTTTTAATGGACACTCGAGATATTATCTGCCTTGACTTACCGCGCAATTGAAATTTACGTCGTTTATCAAAACAACTGCGCCCTGTTTTAGGTAAACGTTTGAATTTATTCCGGTCACGTGCTACTCCTAAATTTATTTTGATGTACTGATTACTCAGCCGGATGGATTTTCCTACGCGAGATGCCATTATCAAGCAGAGCACGTTGAAACTCGAGTCGATGGGGTAAACGGGCCATGTTTCACTTGGTTGAGAAATGTATTGTCTTTTTTATGACAAGATAGTCGAGGAGAAACGTGCTTATCAATAAATAATTAATTGAGAATTTACGGAAGGACAAAAAAATAATGGGAACCGTTTTACGAACTGTGGTGTGATGATTAATAAAATATTGGTTGATTTTCTTCGCAAATTCGTTTCTTTGTACTACTTGGTCACTACAAATGTGATCAGCTGCGGTAATTTTGAAACAATGTTATTTGTTGTACAATCTGAGATCCATATAATGATGAGTAAAGTCGGCGGATCCGGGTGGCGGGCATAAAGTTTTCACACATCTCAACGTAAATAAAAGGGTAAGTTTAACACATCTCTATAAATTGCAACAGTTTATTGTTTTCATGAATTTTGCTTTTGCACATACACGTAGTAAGTAGTATGACGCGTACGAATAAGGCCCGCTGCCCGGAGATGCCGTTATTAATGATGAGCCATGCTTTTGAGTCAATCATTTTTTTTTGTCAACGTACATAAGTTAAATGTGTCACCCTGTATATACAGGATCTTGAAATATCTCCAAATATTAAAGCCTACAATACACCTTTCCTTCTACAATTATTTCAATCCACCAAACAAATTGGTGAACCAGTTGACAATCAATTAGTGACACGGATACTTTTGCAAAACTTCAACGCGCCTACAGAGACAGTGTTTTTTCAAGAGCCCAGGTTTTTGGGTGGTTTAAGGCATTCTCAGAAGAAAGAGAGTCGATTGAAGATGAACCACGCAGCGGAAGTCGAAGCTCAAATGCATGCTGATTTGTTTTTTTGATATCCAGTGAATTGTCCAGAAAGAATTTGTGCCTCCAAGCCAAACATTAAATCAACACTTTTACAGAGAGGTTCTTGAAAAACTTCGAAAAAGGCCATGCGAGTGAGACCAAACATCAAGAACAACTGGATGTTGCATCACGACAATGCGCCTTGTCATACAGCCATTTTAGTAAGCGAGTTTTTAGCCAGTAAAAACATTTCTGTGGCTCCTCAGCCTCTTATTCGCCAGACTTGAGTCCTTGTGACTTTTTTTCTCTTCCCGAGGTTGAAAAATCACCTCAAGGGACGTCATTTTGGGACCATAGAAAACATCCAAACGCCTGTAACCGACCAGCTGAAGGCTATTTCAGTATATGAGTTCCAGCAATGCTATGAGGAATGGAAGAACCGTCTCCAGCGTTGTGTGGCTTCCCAAGGAAGTTATTTTGAAGGAGACACTACTGAATTGTAATTCTATTCTTAAAAAAATAAAAAATCGATCTCATTACTTAATTTACACACCTCAACAGGGTGTCCGGAGATGTCAGTGAGTTTTGAAAAATGGTTTTTATTGGTTCTGTGTGTACAAATCTTTAGAAACTTTCAAAATACATTCCTCCTGGTCCACACATCTTCCCAGCGGGTCTCCACGCATCAAAAGCCGCACGGTAGTGTTTTCCGGAATCGCCTTTAAAGGTCGGAAAGCCTCTGAATGTTTTTCACCGACCCAAATGCTGTCCTTTCATAGGGTGAGGGCGGAAACAGAAAAAAGCTGGGGGCCACATCGGGGCTGTAGGGAGGCTGGGGAACAACGGATGCCTGCCTTACGATAATCGGCCACGAGGAAGCAGGTGTGCGAAGGCGCATTGTCGGGTAAGCTTCCAGGATTTTGAGATGTCTGGGCGGACGCGATTCACCCTAGTTTCAGCCGCTCAGCACCCGACGTAAAACCGGTCACGGTTGTCCTGCAACAACCAAAACCATCCCGGCATCAAAAAAGACATCAGCTTGTCTTGATCTTTGACCTGGACATCTGGCCTCTTGGGGCAAGGGGAGTTCGACGTGTGCCATTCCGCACTTTGCCTCTTCGTCTCCGGATCGTATTCAAAGACCCAACTTTCGTCCCCGGTAATGACGTCATCAAGGAAAGCGGGGTTGTCTTCGCAGGTGTCAAAAGTTCTTGGAGAGGTTTCGACGCGCCTGCCTTTTGATCGTCCGTTAGCACTTTTGGCACGAGCTTCGCGCACACCTTCCTCATTCCTAAAGACTCCGACACAATTTCGTGAACAATGGTTTTCGTAATATCTAATGTTTCGGAAAATTAAACGGACACTCAGACGACGGTCAGTGTTCAACAAGTCACGCACATGTCAATCGTCGACCTGAGGATGGCCGTCCAGCGCGGTCTCGTCGTTGACTCTCCCGACCCTCGAAGGCCTTGTCCACCGGAAAATTTGCCTGTCCGAAAGACATCGACGCCGAAAGCCCCAACATTGAATGGTTTCCCAGCACTCTTCTCCAGTTTCCACAAAACTTGATCGCCATCCGGGCCAAGCGAACGTTGCATTTTTTTTTGCACCGGATACTTAACGACGCAAAAACGAGTGATGCGACCGCTACAACGACCGGTAGCCAACTGACCTTTTGGATCTTGCTGCCAGGTCCCCCCACCAAACAACAGGAGGGATGAAAACTTTTCCGGACAAACCCTGTACGTATCGCCCTTACAAAATTTTTGCTGGGTATCCAACAAAATAACTTTGTTAAAAAGCTTCTAAGGTAATTCAGTAAATGTTTTATAAAAAAATGTACCTTAAGGCCTTTTGTATTTTTTTTTTGTAAAGAAATTAGAGTTCTTTTTCTCCTCGCTTTCGCTCTCCAATTTTTCGTATACCATTCAGATGGCGTACCTTGTATTTATACCTAATTTACAATAGACCTGTTTGAACATCTGCATCATTACGTAATACATTAAACGTTAGTAATATGCACAGTACACACTGAGTATATAAAGGTTGATTTACATTTCACCTGAATTTAAAATAGATGTTCACACATCAACTCTATATGCATGGAGTTTCTCAACCTTTTTTTCGCACAGGTTCGAGTGTTTATTATATAAAACATACGGTACATGACATAACCGGAGAAACTTAACAACGACCAAACATACGTTTTATGGTTTAATCAAACTTGACACCAATACGATGGACTGAAGTATAGACACGCGTGTTAAACGAGTTTTTTTTTGCTTCTGTATACACAAAAAATATTCTTGGCTCCATAAACAATCAAGTTAAGTATTCTTAACAATAAATTAACTATTTTAATAATTATTATCTTAAAAATTGCGAAAAAAAGGTAAGATTTGGTATTAAAAAACTCAAAAAGTTAGTGTATTCGATTTTCATAGATTACTGGAAATCTTATTAAGGGGTAACGCCACTCTAGCGCCTGAAAGAAAGGGCTATTTTTGATAACACAGGCCGACAAAATTAGGCCCAGAAACCGGAATATATTTTTCCGAAAGTTTTTGATGCGCTGAATCCGAATTCAAGATCCAAATCTCTCAATTGGCTGGTTTTCGAGATATCCCAAACTAAAAGTGATATTTGAGGTTATGTAGCATCACAATTGTTTTTTTCTCATAAAACTCTGAAGAACATCTTAAAGTACATGCCTTGCCCTTTTAAATGACGTCGAGTTTACTCAAATATCTTTATTTTCGCTGCGATAACGCATTTTGAAATTTTTAAGTTTGTGAATTTCTGTATAATCACAGGCCGACAAGATTTTAACCCAGAAACCAGAATATATTTTTCCAAAGGTTTTTGATGCGCTGAATCCGAATCCGAGGTCCAAATATCTCAATTGGCTATGGTTTTCGAAATATCCTAAGCTAAAAGTGCAAAAATAATGTGTTTGGCCTATATTTGAGATTATGTAGCATCGCATTTTTTTTTCCTCAAAAAACTATCGACAGCATCTTAAAGTGAAAACGTAAAGTAAAAACTGAACAGCATATTTTAAATGGCGTTGAGTTTGCTCAAATATCTTTTTTTTTCGTTCAGATATCGCATTTTGAAATTTTTATGTTTGTGAATGTCTCTATATTTAATTAGGAAATGTTTTGAAATTGTTTTTTGATTAGGAAACACTGAAAATAGCAGGTCAATGTTTTCTTATGTAAAAAGACCTGCTCGTTCAGAATCCAAGCTCAGAAAAAATTTTCCTCGAAAAGTTTTGAAAATCTGACCTTGGATTCTGAACGAGCGTCTTTTATTGTGATTATAAAAAAAAAATTCCCTATAAGACCAAGTGAATATCATTTTTGAGACTCCTAAAGTATTGTTTAAGCCAAGAAAAAAAATTAAAAAATTTCAAAATTCTAGAGTGGCGTTACTCCTTAAATGACGCATCATATACTAAAATTATAACTTTGATAAAAGTCAATATTTAAATTTCATCAAGGCTCGTTTTCATCATAAATAATCCGTGATTATTAGCTTTAATACCTACACTACAGACGATCCATTGTTTAATTAGGTACTCTGGTGGATCCAGTTGGCGACGAGGGTCGACTTTGATATTAATTTTATGAACCTACGTAGTAGGTAGGTGTAATAACTTGTGCATCAGCTATAATTTTGTTACACTGTTTATGTATCCGCTTTACAAAATTTAATCACAATATTCTGACTCCATAGTCAACTTCAAAATGTATAGTTCTTTTTTGAGCTACAAGCACACTGTATATGATTCTGTGAGCGGTAATGAGCTTTAAAGCAATCACCTTACTACATATGTACGTAATTATATAAATAAAGAAGTATCCATACTTCAGATACAACTAAATAATACGAGTAATATATTGACACAAAGATGGGCACACCCTTTTTGGTCCAGTGTTATGACGGGCTGCTTCCACTAGTACCAGGAGTTATTTATTTTTTCTCTTCATATCCGCATTCGTTTGAAAAGAATACATTTGTCATGGTAAGGGTATAATTTTGAGGAGATGAGTTGCCAAATTTAATGGATATTAGATAAATGGATATTAGAAATCAAAACTGAAGATAGGAAAGCCAGTTAGTAAATATGTATATGAGAGTCTGTTCTGTGTTTTCTTCATTTTACTGATGGTGATTATTTCATCGATGTAATATGTGTCTGTTTCCGGATAAAAAAGCGGAATATATTGAAAAAACGGTGCCGTCCCCTCAAAGGGGTTCCCCTGTAAAAAGCAAGGATTGAAGAAAAAAAGCGATATATGATAAAACTAAATAGTTTGAGTGAAGAATATAGAAAACGAATAAAATTAAGAACATAAAAGATAAAAGAAATCGCTTCCCGCTCTCTGTATACCTTGTATCTTAGATCTTTAAAACTACGCAACGGATTTTGATGCGGTTTTTTTTAATAGGTAGAGTGATTCAAGAGGAAGGTTTATATGTATAATACATGCATAATATAGTAGAGAAACACTGATAATTTTAGAGGTTTCTAATTTGATGTCGTAAATAAACACATTTTTTTGCGCTTACATTGCAAACGCTGGCTGAACCCCACGAGATAGATCAAAATAATGTACTACAGTATTGTACACCTTAAAAAGGTCTACAAAAAAAGTCCGCGATGGTATATGTCTATCTCTTAGGGATAACCCACAATAACCATTTTTTATATTTAGTATCAGCATTGCACCCGTGCGAAGCTGGGGCGGGTCGCTAGTAAACGATAAACCTTGATATACATACATATAATGCCAGAGTAATCAGTTTCAGAATTTTCCTAATGGCGCTAGCTTCTTAAATCGTGACACCTCTATGAAATCACAAGTCACCCTGAGGCGAGAGTTCCATAAACTCGGTCAGTTTTGTTTTTACTCGTACATCAGAACGCAGACTCTGATCTTGCTATGGCTGACAACCGCGACAAATTAGCAGACATCAAGTAGGCAGGTTGGAGTTTCGCGTGAGCGATAATCGTCCTTGCTAGCATTCGTCTCCTGCCCAGCCACGTGATTAATCCTGAAAGGCGTACCTGTTTGGAGGGGTGCTAGTGTGAGGAAATAAAATATAAAATACCCTGAGGATTTAAGATACGTACATCAAGATCATAATAATTCACATGTAACAATAGATGTAATATATTTATAGCGTCTGTAAAAATATACCGTAGAAGCCCTAAAAATATGACAGAAAGTCAAATTTTCCGCCCTAGGGAGGAAAATACGAGCCCTAACAACTATATGTTCAGACAAACGCATTTTTCGCGTATTAGACCGTTTTTATGTATAATGAAGCAAAAACTTGGCAAATGCAGCTGACAGTACATAAGAACTTAAAGAATTTAAAAGTATATTTTGATTAATGTTTTCAAAAAAACAAATTAACAATGTCACAACAAAAAAAATAAAATGTAACAAAATAATTGGCAACTAAATGTTCGGAAAAAATATTTTAAGTATTAATAAGGCGTTACCTTATCTTTTGCCTTAATTACGACTCGAATACTTGCAGGCATTGTTTCAACCAAGCCTCTACAGAGTTCTGGTGAAAAGGTGTCCCAAATTTCGCAGACTTTTTCCTTTACAGTAGAGACCGTTCATTGAGGATCATCTCTCAAAACTCTTTTTATCTTATACCACAATGTTTCAATGACATTTAGGTCGGGGCTGTTTGATGGCCATGATAGGACTTTAATACACACTTTTTTCGTCTTTTCTGTACTATAGAAGGCTGCGCTGTCTTGTTGGAATATGAAATTATTGTCTGGGTACATATCCTGAACAGTCGGTAATAAGCTATTCGTATTTGTATATATTTGTCAGCGTTGACGGTACCTTCTATGACCTCATACTGTCCCAAACCTTTAGTGGACATATCCCCAAATCATGACACCCTTCGGGAATTCTACAGTTCGTTTAAGGCAGTCCTTATGAAAGGCTTCACTTTTTGTTCTTATTACTCTTTTTTTATGATCGCCTACGCAGATATCTTTGGACTCGTCACTGAAAATTACTTTTGACCAGTCTTCTATAGTCCACGATACCTTCGATTTGGCCCAATTCAGTCGTTTTTTTTTGTGCCTCAATTGATAAAAGCTTTTCTTTAGCCTACGATCATTTACGAAAATTGAAAAATTAAAAATTTGAAAAATAAAATAGTAATACCTTATAAAAACTGAGCCCAGACTGATGAATGTATTTTCTGCAACATTCGCGGGATAGCCTTTCTCCTGTTTCAGAGTTCCACTTCCACTGCGCTGTTGTATCCCTTAAGGTGTTCCATTGACTTTTTTTGCAAATTTTCACCAACAACCTTTGGCTCCTTTCAGTAACAAGTCTGGGTCTTCCAGCACTTTTACCTTTTACATCCAAATTTCCGGTCTCGCGGTAATGCTTTAATAGGTATGTCCCCAACAGTACACTTTGCAAAGCACAATTCTTCCGCAATTTCGCGGATTTTTTTTGCCACTGCAGTATTTTTTTTATAATGAGCTGCCGCAATTTTTGATCAGTCGCACGTCCACGGCCCATTTTTATTTAAAAATGGGTCAAATTGTGAAATGAATGGTTACCGCGGCAACAACAAATTTTTATTTATTTTTTTGGGGCAGGTTGACATTTGTCAGCATTTTTAGCAGATTGTTGTATTTTTGGCCATAAATTCATAACAAATCCAAGCTAATAATAATTTTCAGCATAATATTATCTTACATATTATATGAAATTTTTGCATGCAGAAATATTATTTTAGAAAGGTTTAGAAAAACAACTATACATTAAGACAACAGTAATTTGTGATTTGTTTTTCGTGTTTGGTACATTGAAACAAATGGGTATAATGTTAGTGCTCACAGCTTACTAAGTCTAGAACGCAATTTTTACCTTCGTGATGAATACGGACGGTGCGTTTGGTAGTCAAAGGAACGAGCACTTATTCGTTTCTAATTTCAACGGCACGCCCTACGAAAGACCGTCCGGACATACTGATATGAAACGGTGCAAAAAACGTGACCTGGGACGGGCACCGACGGATTAGTCCATTGCATTAAGCCGAGGATTTACTTCGGACGAGTGCCGTTTAATAAAATTGGAGAGGGTGCGTGGAAATCGGACCTTAACCCGCCGCTATTGATTGCCAGATGAAACTCTAGACTAACTTGCAAAGCGAGATAAAAGGATAGGTGATAGGTGTAAATAACGGTGTAGAGTTTGCGATGTTAAATGAAACGGGAAGACCACCGCGGCTGGGGATCAGTTTGTTTACTTTCAATTTTCAAATGATCCACCTCGAAAGAGATCATCTAAGTGATAAGAGGAGAGAGTCTATCCAAGTTTTAGCGTCTCCAGCGTAATCTCCAATCATAGGTGGATCCAGAAGGTTTCTAAGGGTGGGGGGGGGTGCACACACACGACGTGTGTCAAAGAAAAGTAAATCCGATAGCGCAACCTCCACGTAGTACGCTTGGGGTAATGCTAAGCCGATGGTAGTGAAAATCAAAATTTTTTCAAGTTTTGGAAGCCTTTAAAATTTTTTTTTTCAATTTTTTAAAAACAAATTTTTTTGATTTTTTTTTGTTAATTTCAACGGTATTTGCGGAAAAAATGTGGGTAAGCTAGATTTTTTTTTTTCACTTTAGCCATAATTAGGACATGTTTAAGCTCAAAAAACATGACCCTTTAATTTTTTCAAAAGTTTGACCGTTTGCAACAAGAAAAGGGTTCGTTACACACAACACGATCGACCAACCACCGTATTCACCGGATATGGCTCCGTGTGATTTTTTTTTATTTCCAAAACTAAAATTGCCACTACGGGGTCGCCGCTTTGAAACGATAGAGGCCATCAAACAAAATTCGCTGAAGGAGCTGAAGGCGATACCTTCGGCGGCCTATGAGCGGTGTATGGAGGATTGGGTTAAACGTTGGCATAGCTGTATTGCACTCGATGGAGCCTACTCTGAAGGGGACAAAATAAATTTTGATGAATGAATAACAATTTATGTGTTTTGTTTACAATTTCCGGATACTTTTTGTACATAATAGTACATTAAAATTATCCTCGTTACATTAAAATATACCAGTTATTCTGTGCACATTTTTTTAAGATTTCACGATAGCCATTAACGTTTTGTTTTACAATTGCGTCACACACCATATTGTTATTATTGTTTTGTTTTCCATAAGCACACTGAGAAACGGGGTCAAGGTTAGGGACTCCTCGAAATGAAAAAAGAGAATATTTCATAACGTAATACCGTCCATCAATATTCATTACACCAGCGCACTCCTATTTTCCTCTTTTTTTTTTTAATCGCTTTGCGAGAGAACTGGGTTAATGACTAATTGGCTTATTTTCCATTTATACGCCGCGCCGGAACGGCAGAGCTAATAAATCTCGCACTTTCATTGCTTTCCGTCCACGAAAACCGTGAGGTGAACATACGCGAGCTGGTTAATTTTATTGCTCGATAAAAGGAAAATTGTCGGTCGTTAACGTTGACGGTAAAGTGGAAGTAATAAGGGCAGTACCTGAAATATAATGTTTCCATTACAAATTAAAAGCTATTAAAAAAACTCAGCAAACTTGGCTGAGCTAAAAAAGACGAAGATACACTGTCAGACAAAAGTTAAGCAACTAAGACAAGTTGTGCATATTTATTGGTATAACACAATAAAATGTAAAAATCGGACAAAACATTTATCATATAACAGTAGTTCATATTCTTACAGGAAGTTATGTTTCAACAGAATTATTTTGTTTGCACACTAGTAAAAGATATATCAAATCAACAGTTATGATGGCTGTAAAAGAGGTGACTAAAGTTAAGCAACTTATATTAAATACAATAATATTAATAGTCTATTCCATAGCCTTTATGTTTAATAACTTCAGCACACCTTCGGGGCATATACTCAATCAACTTCTGAATAGTATGCTGTGGTATCTGTGTCCACTCTCGCGACAAAGCCTCATACAATGCTTCAATATTAGAGTACCTGTTGCTATCCCGAATTCGATGGTTAACAATCTCCCACAGATTCTCAATAGGATTGCGACGGGGATTGCGAGGGCCATGACAGTACTGTAAGTTTGTTGTCTACGGACCATTGTTTAACGATATTTTTCAGTATGCTTTGGATCGTTGTCATGTTGGTATATCCAACGGAGAGGCATTTCCTCCTCTGCAAAGGGTAACATGACGTATTTTAAAATATCCAGGTATTGAAAACGATCCATAATACCCGTTATTTTATGCAGCGGTCCCATACCATTGGCCGAAAAACAACCCCACACAAGAACACTCCCACCGCCATGTTTTACAGACTTACGGTAATAATGAGGGTCCAACCGCTTACGTCTTGGATGCCATACACGCTGCATACCATCAGAATCTATTAAATTAAATTTAGATTCATCACTCCCGTTCTAGCATGCAGTGGGATCCAAGACGTAAGCGGTTGGACCCTCATTATTACCGTAAGTCTGTAAAACATGGCGGTGGGAGTGTTCTTGTGTGGGGTTGTTTTTCGGCCAATGGTATGGGACCGCTGCATAAAATAACGGGTATTATGGATCGTTTTCAATATCTGGATATTTTAAAATACGTCATGTTACCCTTTGCAGAGGAGGAAATGCCTCTCCGTTGGATATACCAACATGACAACGATCCAAAGCACACTGAAAATATCGTTAAACAATGGTTCGTGGACAACAAACTTACAGTACTGTCATGGCCCTCGCAATCCCCAGATTTCAATCCTATTGAGAATCTGTGGAAGATTGTTAACCATCGAATGCGGGATAGCAACAGGTACTCCAATATTGAAGCATTGTATGAGGCTTTGTCGCGAGAGTGGACACAGATACCACAGCATACTATTCAGAAGTTGATTGAGTCTATGCCCCGAAGGTGTGCTGAAGTCATTAAACATAAAGGCTATGGAATAGACTATTAATATTATTGTATTTAATATAAGTTGCTTAACTTTTGTCACCTCTTTTACAGCCATCATAACTGTTGATTTGATATATCTCTTACTAGTGTGCAAATAAAATAATTCTGTTGAAACAAGTCATGCAACATTGCCTGTAAGAATATGACCTACTGTTACATGATAAATGTTTTTTCCGATTTTTACATTTTATTGTGTTATAATACCATTAAATATGCACAACTTGTCTTAGTTGCTTAACTTTTGTCAGACACTGTAGTTATATTTTAATTTTTTCAAAATACCACTTTTTCCTAGTAAAAAATAATATTCTTACTAATTGATTGTTTTTATTCGAATAAAATTACAATTCAATATTGTCTCCTTCAAAATAACTTCCTTGGGAAGCCACGCAGCGCTGGAGACGGTTCTTCACCTACACCTCGTAAAGCACAAAGATAGAGAAACTTTTAATAAAAAAATGTAAAACTTAAAGGGAACTTCCGTAAAATAACATTTTACCGAATATTTACCAAACCGAAATGAAGTAGCCGCAATGGACAGCTCAAAGTAGTACCAGAAAGAAATAGCGCGGTTCAATTAGAAATGTAGCATACGCGATACCGTCCACGTCCACCGATTGATTTCGACATCCGTCATTATGGCGGAAATTACTTCATCATCCGACAGTAGTCGAAACAAAAACAAATCTAAAAATGCACCCCACTAGAAGATTTTAGAAAAGGCTTGTAAAATATTTGCGAAATACGATGGGTTACCCAAAAATAACCGGAATTATTTTTTAAAAGCTATATATTTTCAAATTTTTTACAAAACAACCTTATCCCCTTCAAAATACTCTCCATTACAACTAATACATTTGTCCCACCGGTGCTCCACTGTTCGAAACATTTTTTGTAGCAATCTTTAGAAATGGCTGACAGCTCCTCCCTGGTTTTTTTCTTGACATATTCAATGTTGTCAAATCGGTGTCCTTTCATGCCCCTTTTCATGCGTGGAAATAAGAAAAAGTCGCACTGAGCCAGGTCAGGCGAGTAAGGTGCGTGGGGCAGCGGAAACATGCCATTTTTAAACTGGCGAACAGAGATGGCTGTGTGTGCAGGTGCATTGTCGTGGTGGAAGAACCAGTCTCCTGACGGACCAGTTTTTGACGAACACTGTTGCGCAATCTTCTTAAAATTTCCAATTAATAGGTTTGATTGAAAAGCTCTCGATTTAACATTTTCGTCGTTTCGGGCAGTTGATGGACGTCCAAAACGAGGTTGGTCATCAATCGACATGTCGCCATTTTTAAACCGAGCAAACCAGTCGTACACTTGAGTCATCTTTGTAAGCTGTTTTCAACATTAAAAACAGTTTCAGCAACATTTTTACCGATTAGAAAACAAAATTTTACAGCTGCACGTTGTTCACTTAAACTTGCCATCATAAAAAACGAAACAAGAACAAAACAACGCTAGCAAAAACAATCACTGCAGATGAACAGAACAAGCCAGGTCGACGACACAGGCGGCAATGAGTTGCGCTATATACGCCTAGCGGCAGAAATGCGTACTACACAAGCTCCGCCCACAGCAATGCTGTTCCGGTTATTTTTGGGTACCTCCTCGTATATGCATATAATTTTTCATAGTCACCAGATAAATACGGTGTATTTTTATACTTTTTATACAACAAATGCTAAAAGTGAGTGAATCAATTTTCATAGCTTTCTCGAAGGTGGGCATGGCCTAACACTACGTCATATAAGTCACTATCCAGTAAGATTATCGTTAATCGTAATATCAGCATTAAATTGCAAACTGTGGATACTCGTCTTTCTCAAGCAGCAAATAAATCTCATCGCATTTTCCAATACCTCTTCAAAATCCTTATCATATCCCAAAACAAAAAAAAGATCAGGCCACAACATACAATCAAATTACACATAAACTGTGCTATTTATAGGCCTCACATAGTAACTTGTTATAATTACACCGTGAATCATGGTTTGACTTTTGAGCCGTTGTTTACGCTAATTATTTTAATTTTATGTAAACCTCTCGCATAATTATTCGTTCTAGAAAAATCTCGTTACTGCGCGAACGATCGTAAAGTCCGACGTTCCACCGAAAGAAAAATTCGTTAAAGTCCATCTGCAGGATTCGATAATTGGAAGCTGGCGAATCCGTAAATGAATTAGCACCCGCTTGTTTATGTTTCATCTTCTAATTTACGGCTCTTTTGTTAATTTATGGCTTTTTGCGAGGACCTTGAAACACACGGCAACCCGAAGCTGTTAGGCTGTACATTATTCATTCCGTTCTGGGCTTTAAGTCCAGAAAGGAATATTAACCCATTAACGCCCAAACGGACACAATTCTTCGTCCCTTTTGGAGCGTCAATCTCGAAGGGAAATTAATGAATTCACTTAATAAAAACCACTTATCCTAATGTTTTCGGATGTGATCTTTCGATTTCCGGGGTCAGAATTGTGATTAAATGCTCTAGAAAAAAATATGGCTGACTTTATGGAGAAAAGTACTGAAAATTTGGGGATTATTTTTTTTATATAATTTTTTTTTAGTCCAAAAAGTACTCTAACCTACTCCGGATTGTGGAGGGAGGTGGAGGCAATAGTTGGACTTGATGATAGAATTTTTTTTTGCCGACCTCAACTGACTCTAATCTTTTCAAAATGGCGGATATTGCATAAAATCTCATGAAATATGAATTTTTCTCTACAAAGTAATGTTATTGTGAGTTTTTCTTGATCCACAGTCATTTTCCTCAATCAAATAAATTAATACAGAAAACAATAAATTCTTTTTTCATTATAAAAAGTAAATACGAGTTTGGAATTATAATTTTCCTATGTCATTTCATGTTTTAGTAAAATTTTGAGTTATTCCTGGTGAAAAAAGTCTGAAATCCAAGATGGCGGATTCAGATGGCGGACATCATTCTTGAAAATTCAAAATTTAAAAACGGAAAAATTACAGCCATATTTTACGTAGAATTCTGATGGCCTTTTTGGGGGGCCCCCTTTTTTTTTTTTTTTTTTTGTGGGGTTGTTTTAAAACCCGCGCCCCCCCCCCCCGTGTCTTTTTTTTTTTTTTTTCCCCGCTTTCCTTTTTTGGCCCCCCCCTTTGGGTTGTTTGTGGTTTTTTTTTTTTTTTTTTAATTTTTTTCAATGTCCTTCTCAATCTTTTAAAACTAAAAATGTCTAAAAATTCTCTCTCGTCTCCTGTTCCACAAACCCCCTCAACAATTTTAGGAAAAAAAATTATCCAAACCGAAAAAGAAAAGCTCCTGTGAACCGAATCTCTATTATTGATATTTCTCGAGATAATGAGCTTTGATTTTTTTATAACTTGCGATTTTCATGAATTTGCGAATCAAATCTTTAAATCTATTCATTTTTCATTTTTTTTCTCATACCATATTAGAGATATATTTCATATTTTTGGATTACTCATATATTATAAGTATACCCAACAAATTTATATATATTACATATAAAATTATATCCTATAAATTTATAGGATATTACATACAACGGGTTTTTGTTCTATGAAAAGGCAAAGAAAACTTTTCTTCGTATTAACGTTTTCTCAAATTACAGCTTAAATATTTTAGGTTACTTACCTTTTATTATCTTCCTAACATTGGAAAAATAGATAATAACTTAAAAATGTGAGAAAAAATGAAAAATGAATAGATTTAAAGATTATTAAGAACTAAAGAGATATTAAGAAAAAAAGCACCCTAATACATACCTATATGATAACGGTATTATATTAGTTCAGCTAGCTTTCAGCATTAAAATGCATTTTTAATTGGACAGGATTTACTGTATTTTTTTTACTGAAATATGCACTACCCATTAAAAAGGCCATAAACATATGTAGGTATGTGTAAAATTATAACTGTATGGTCTGAATCTTAAGAACATTAAACTGATAACAGTACCATTGAAAGATTGTCTGAAATTGATGATTCCAGTTTTAAAAATTTAATTTTTTAATTAGCAAAAATAAGTAAATGGAAACAAACTATAAGTACGTCATCGGTACCACTTTAGACGTCTTGTTAACTAGAAACCTAAATATTTGGGTTATGTAAATTAGGCTCGTTGATAAAGATTTCGACAAGTGTTCTGGGGGCCATCCTGCTGCCTATGCGGCGCTAGAAAAAAATTGTTTAGGACTTTTGAACGGGGCCAATGCACCCTTTGTAGGTTGACGCCTGCATTCGCGTCATACCCGAAATAAACTTTCACTTTTTTATAACTTATTTAAATGCCGTGGGTATGACGTAAGAAGTGCCGAGATGTTTGTTTTGTCGGTTGTTTCGATAATCTCGTCAACTTTCACCTTATTTTTTTTACTGACGTCCGTGTACAGTATCGTCAAAAATAAACGTATTGTCACTGCGATGGTACCAGGCGTATTATTAACATTTATTCGATTCTAAACTGTAAAACTCAGAAGTTGTGTTACAAACTTGATTGAATGAACGTCGTACAGGAAATTAAAAAAAAAAAAGGAAATTGTAGTCTCAAGTGTCTAGTTTTCAGATCTGGACTTAAAGCTCTTTAGCGGGAGCGGTTCTCACGTAATCCTCCGAAAACCAACAAAAAAAATTATTTTTTTTACTTTAAAATGGTCTGTGGACTTCAAAAAATTTTTTCATCATGCAACCATAAAGCTCTTAGACAATTTAATCAGCTTTAATTTGACCTCTTAACGAGCTCCGTACGATGATTTGCCGCGGAGTTATCGTCGATTAAAACAAAAAAGTCCTTTTCAACTTTGACAATCAATTACTCGGGAACTAATGATCGTACAGAAAATGGAGGTAGGGTTTTGGAAACTGCAAAACATTCTCTATAAGATACAATTGATAAAAAACAAATTTTGAAGCGATAATATTGGCTGAAAAAAAGTTAAAAATTTGCGAATTTAAGGATATTTGGAAAATTGCGAATTTAAGGATATTTGAAAAATTTGGTATGACTTTGGATATAGTAAATGAACGAAGGATATCGTCGGTAATTTTTTAACCTCAAAGTGTCCCCAAAAAAAACCCTCAAAGTTGCAAAGCGCTGCGATTTTTATTTTCTTAGTGCCCCGAAGGTTTAAATTTATCGTTTCGGCCAAAAATCACCGTAACAAGCAGTTTTTCGATTTTTATGCATTTTTTTCAACTTCAATATGATATTTTTGGCGACAATCCATATTTTTTTGCTCAAAAACATTACTCGTTGGAAAAAAATCGAAAAAAAACTTTTTTGAATTTTTTTTTTCAGAAGTTGAGTAGCAAAAATTATCTAAGAACAAAAATGTCTTAGAATTAGTCAAGGAATACCCTCAAATTTTTCAGGATTTTTAGATGATTTTTGGTTTTTTAAAAATGGCGAAAAATTTCATTTTTCATTTCAAAAATCATTTTTGCCATTTTTAAAAAACCAAAAATCATCTAAAAATTCTGAAAAAATTTGAGGGTATTCCTTGACTAATTCTAAGACATTTTTGTTCTTAGATAATTTTTGTTAAGCTCAATAAATTCTAAAAAATTCCAATTTCGACGGCCGTCGAAAGTCAGATATATCGCTTATCGTCGTAACTCGCTTGGAGTTCATTTTTGGACCTTGGTGCCATGAAAACTTTTGTTCAGGGGGATTCAAAGTACAACATATTTCAACCCCAGAAAAATTGTCGGGGAACCAAAATCCATATGATTGGTTGATCCTTTAAACCGTACTAAGCAAGGTGGCACTAAGAAAAAAAATCGCAGCATTTGCAACTTTGAGGGTTTTTTGGAGACATATTTTAGAAATATGTATTAACAACATCACGACATTTAAAAACGACCGTCCTATATATACAAGATTATAATGTCTTTATAATATCTGACTGCAACTGCAAGCTATTAAAAATAGTGAAAGTTTTACTATAAAATTGTAAATGTCTACCGGAATATTCACTCAGAATGTAATATTTGTGTTTTGAAATTACTTGGATGAAATATACCTAGTGTACAGTACAACCAGAATATATTTGCCCGTGAATGGCATGTAACGAACGCAGTACGACGTAGTACAATAAATAGACAGTAACAGACTGTACCTCTCGAGGCTTCACGGCTACGGCTACAAAACAAATGAGTACAATTTCAGATTTTGTCTGCTGCGGCCAAGGGCAAAGCTACTGTTGCTGCGGTGTAGGTTGAGGTAATAATAACAACGATAGATTAATTATTTTCAACTATTATCTAAAATTTTAAGTACGAAAGTGAAAAAGTTATCAAATTCCATACGAGATAAATTGGCAATTAGTCATTTTACATGGCCTTATAGTGGTTATAAATCCATAGAAAGACTAGTTGATTGTATTAAGTTTATTGGTTTTCACTAAACAGATAGGTAGTCGGGTACTACGCGGTGTTTGGATAAACCTAGGATAAAAGCGAGATAAATTGTTATATTGCTTTATACCTCCCTAATCAACAGATAAATAAATAATTGCTGTTCTATCAGATGATTTTTTTGAGAAATTTAATAAACGATCGGATAAATCCAATGGAATGCCTAACTGGATTTTTTATTTGCATATTTCAGTGATTATTACAGTAGATTTGATTTATTTGAGATGATCACTGGTTTTTTAAATTTTTAATTCGAATAGAATTACAATTCAATATTGTCTCGTTCAAAATAACTTTGGGAAGCCACACAGCGCTGGAGACGGTTCTTCCATTCCTCATAGCAATGCTGGAGCTCATATACTGGAATAGTCTTTAGCTGGTCGGTTACAGCCATTTGATTGTTTTCCAAGGTCCCAAAATGACGTCCCTTGAGGTGATTTTTCAATGTCGGGAAGAGAAAAAAAGTTCAAAAGGACTCAAGTCAGGCGAAAAAAGGAAGCTTAGGAACCACAGGAATGTTTTTACTGGCAAAAAACTCGTTTACTGATTTACAGCAACCAAAACAAGGCTCATTGTCGTGATGCAACATTCAGTTGTTCTTGATGTTTGGTCTCACACGCATGACCCTTTTTCGAAGTTTTTCAAGAACGTGTTGATTTATTGTTTGACCTGGAGGCACAAACTCTTTGTGGACATTTCCCTGGTTATCAAAAAGAGCAAATCAGCATTCATTTGATCTTCGACTTGCTCATTATTGCTTTTTTTATGTCTTGGAGAGCTTGAAGTGTGCCATTCCATGCTTTGGCGCTTGGTTTCCGGGTCGTACTCAAACACTCAAGTCTCATCACTTGTAATAACACGTTCCATAAAATGGGGATCATTTTCAATCGATTCCAAAAAGTCAAGACACCTTTCTCACCTAATATCGTTTTGTTCCTGCGAAAGGTTTTTTGGAACCATTTTTGCGCAGATTTTTCTCATCCCCGATTTGTCAAAATCTGAAGACAGTGGTGTGATTTAAATTAAACTCTTCTCCGATCATTCTTGTCGTCAACCGACGATTTGAACGCACAAGATCCCGTATTCAATCGACATTTTCATCGGTTCTTGGAGACGAAGGCCTTCCGCTGCGTGGTTCATCTTCAATCGACTCTTTTCCTTCTGAGAATTGTGTTAAACCACAGAAAAACCTACGCTCTTAAAAAAACACTGTCTCCGTAGGCGTGTTGAAGCGTCTGAAGCGTCTGAAGCAAAACCTGATAGCCCCACCTTTGCTCAAAATTAATGTCACTCATTTTTAAAACGCACTAGAACAAACCGGTTTACGAAAACAGTCACAAAGAACAAACGAATGACTCTAACAAGTTCAAGCTGGTACTGAAGGTGCATTACATCGAATTTGAACACCAAAATCGTTCAAATTGGTAATTAAAAAAAATAACAAGTATTGTGCAATTTCAAATAAGCATTTAAATGCTTGGAGTAAGAAGAAAAATTTCTGATTTCCCCAATGCGGAAAATTGAATAAATTTAATTATATTGTATATACGATATATACACATACTGTAATTATAACGAACATTATTTCTTTTGTAATTCCAACTGAATACGTTGCTTTTTTGAAATTATTGCCACGGTTTGGTAAATATTTATACAATTTTTTGTTGTAAAGGAAATATATTTGGCTTTGTTTACTCTTGATTGTCGTTTCAGATACACTCTGTACACAATCGCAAAAATAAATTCTATGTCAATAGCGATGAGTAAAATATACAGTAAGCAACGAAAGTTATCATACACCCACTTTTTGAAGTTTGCTTAAATTCTGATAATTTTTGTATTACAGCATTGATTTTTTTTGCTTCAGACAGGATTTCACTAGGATCCGATGGAAAACAGTATGTCCGACGCCCGCCGAAATGCGAATATAATCCGAACTATACAACCATAACGTTAAAACACGGAGGCGGAAATGTCGTCATCTGTGGTTGCTTTTCCTGGAGAGGTGTAGGCTCCATACATCGCGTAAAGGGAATCATGGACCAGTATGTGTATATTAACATATTGGAAAATATTCTGCAACCATACGCTGGCGAGTTTATGCCTGTTCGTGACAGCTTGTTCAAGACAATGATCCCAGACGTACTGCGAAATCTGTAAAACAGTGGTTAATTAACAACTCCGTATCTATTATTGACTGGCCATCTTGTAGCTCTGACCTCAACCCCATAGAAAATCTATGAGGTGAAGTAAAACAGCGAGTTTGTCAGCGTCAGTTTAAAAAATTTGATGAATTGTATGAAGCTGTTAGAGAGGCCTGGTACTCGATACCTGTAGTTATGTCAAACTTTGATAAGCTCTATGGGTAGGAGATACACAGAAGTAATAAAGAAACATTACTATCCAACAAAATATTAATGTATGTTACATAGTTTCTTGAATAATGAACATTTTTCTATATCGTTTCTAATAATGTGTCCTTCGAAAAATAGTAGGTAAATGGCAATTATAAATATAAAAGTTGAACTGAGACGGATGGAGCACAAAATAAGTTACGAATTGATTCGCTTTAGAACGCATGTTTATTGTATATATAATTGTTGGGACGGGTTAAAAACTAAATGACATAATGTGCATAAGTTATGCTAAAACAATGCCGTTTCTAATTATGTGACCGCCACTGTACGTACAAGCATACGTGTAATATCCAAGGGCGTAGCCAATATCCAATCTTTGGGGGGGGGGCGCCCAATGCAGATTAAACAAAAATGCAAAAAAAGGGCACTAGAGGCAACGGCAACCGCATTCCCCCGAGTATTTTGGTTTTTACTTGACCCTTTGGCGATCGCCCCCATCGCCCCCCCCCTCCCCCTCTGACTTCGCCCTTGGTAATATCTGCATATTTCAGATAGTTGATGAACTTTGTCAGTTTCTAATAGAACTGCAGTCAGTAATGATGTATTATGTATGTACATATTTCTCCTTTTACGGCGAGTGTTATACCTTGTTTATCATACACTTTACTTACTCTGGACTTAACCATTTAGGGACTTTTGGCATAGTTAGTGAAAAACGAACCTTGGTCGTACCGACTCTACTTCTATGTGAAAATGCTTCGTCATTATTTAATATAAACTTTGGAGATAAAATTATGCGGAAAAGCAATGAACTGTATCGCGAAGAAAAAGTCACGTTTCAAGCGTAAATCCTTCTGCGGTATTCGAAAAAAATTGCAGCGCCTTCCACTGCTCTTCCTCGGTTAAAATGTGGCGTGTAATTTTAGTGCCGTTATAAGATACACAGAGAGAAAGGTTTCGTTATTACGCCTCGGGTATGATTCTGTATATTAAACGATCAACTTAAATTCGGGAAACTTATTTGTTTTATAAACGAATTAATGCTTCTAAAATGGTTCGTTTAAATGTGTTTTTTTTTCGTTCAATATTTCACTGTGTATAAATGTATTAATACATAGTTAAGAATCTTGTCTCTCAGTGTAGGGACAATAGTTAGTAGAGCGTAGAGAAATGCGATTTGACACACACGCTGAAAAAAAATATTGTACCTGTATATCTTTCCTGTTTGAATTTTATAGATAAAATAAGTTTTCATCCGTACATTTTCTTTGTAATATAGAAATCTGTTTTTATTTGTAAAAAAATATAGGTACCACTTACTAAAATATTTTTTAAAATTTCACCGAAACTAAAACTTGTTACAAATTAATAGGTACATGTTATTTTTATTATGGCCTATAAAAAGAAGTTATGAAGCAAATAAAAATGAAGCTGGACTCACAGGGGCTAATTTGAAAAATTTTAAAACTAAAAGAATGCCTAATTACATGAAGCAATTGGTAATAATCTTATTTAGACATAATCGTGTTGTAAGTCGGCACATCAGATCTTACTTTATATCTACACTGGAAAAATCAAGTGGACTCTAATCCGGGGCATTAAAAAGACCATTAAGAACGAATCGATTCGATATCAGGTAATCGATAACGAATCGAATCTTATACCTACCATTAAGATTTTATCAGTCTAAAAGTGTACATATTATAATCGTAGTTTAAAAAGTCATCCTTCATTATAGGATACTATCAATATCCATTGTCATTTCATTATCATTAGCGGTAAACAACGTATTTTGATGAGACTTTTGCGGCTGTTTCGCTACCACGTAGTCTGTAAACAACCGCAGCCTTGGCATTGTTTATTCAGATTACGTAAAGGACTTATGCTGTTAATTATTGTCATATGAATAGAGCGCATGCCATACATCACTTATCTTTAGTTCGTTTCAAAGATTAAAAAAAAAGGTGAGGAAAAATGGCAATCTTCAAAAGCCAGTGTGTATGAGGTAACAGCTAAAAAGGCCCTCAGACTTCATTTCCCTATGCAAAGATTCTACAGTCGGTATACCATTTTTCTTGTACTTGTCATAAATTGTGTTTCTCAAAAGTTGAACGTGCGACGGATCAACTTGTTTTACTATTCCTTTGTCACATCTTGTATTATGTTTTTTGGTTTAAAAAAGTTATATATTATGGACCATACGTATTCCTATAAGGATCTACAAAGATCTTTGTATGTTGTATTTATAGTGATCCAAAAAAAGTTCCAATCAGTATACATCCCTATTTGCTTAGACCCTTCAGGATTCAAAAAAGTGAAAATCTCCCCTGGCTCTACTGCTGTGTACTAAATAAAATCCTAAGTCTATAAAAAGCACAGTGGGATTGGACCCGAGGGGAGTGGAGAGATAGAGAGAGAAAGATAATTTATTTTCAATAAAAGTCTCCGTTCCATTTTACTTCTTAGGGTTGGAGCTGATGCTTCATCATCCAACCAGACGGTGGCTGATCAATTGAACGCGTTCTCCTCAGGGGTGACGGTGAAGCTGCCCCACATTGTGCGGCGAATTTGTATACAATGGCGTAACAGGGACCCTACAACGCGGTCTGTACATGTGCACGTATTAAAACTCGAAGTAGTTAAATCAATTTATTTCTATTTATTAATTAATAGATTTAATCGAGTTTTAAATAATTCAATGAGGGCCATCTGGATCAATGATATTCTAATGAAAACATATTTGAGTCAGCATCGAGAGAGTGAAAGAATGCTCTGCAGATGAGGAATAGCCCTGTATAATACTGTATGCGATACTGTAGGAGGAAAATATAAATTTAGACAGAGCAAGAGGTACACGTCCATGTTAAAAGGATGGATAATTCCATCAAAGAATAAACTTCGACTCATCATTTGAATTTCGAATCGATTTAACTGCTCATTTCGGCTAACTACTCATCGTTTTTTCTTTCTGATGTTATTATGTAATAGAACAAAAGGCTTTGTCATCTGGCAACTACACATCAAAATTAAATGTTCAAAGTCATTGCTGGTAGTTAATCAAAGTGTCATACGATTGGTAACATACACCAATAGCCTCTAGTGGCCTGCACGATCGCCAGATCTATCACCCATGGAACACGCTTATGAGAGATCGACGAATTATTGTGCTTCTAGAGGTCGGAAGTTAAGACGTCAATTCCAGGGACGAATCTAAAACATCATAAATCTAGTTTTGAAATTTTTTCACGCGCGAATCAAAATAAGTATACAGTACGCGTCACCCTTATGCGTACATAGCAGAATGAAGGGGAACCGATAAGTTAACTTCTTTGTTGAGTAGACCTCACCACCGCCTAAACGTGAGGTGGTAACCAATCGCGATCCGATAGCTAGCGCAAGCGTATGGCAAGCATCAGATTTGTCGATGGAGCTGTTTGGATTGAAATTTGAAATAGCATTTTTACCATACGAGTCGGAACACCTGCGGTTTTAGAAGCAGGTCCGGCTCGGAATCGTTTCATACAGTCGAAATACATATTTCATAGAACCTCGAAATATACAGAGCACTTTTAAAAAAGGCCACATATTGTGTGTCGTGTTGCGTGGTGAATGAATTTTGAGCGAACAAATCCATTAGAGTCAACACTTGAAATGAACTATTGTATGACGTCATATGACACAAGGATACGTCAGACCACTGGGACCTTTTACTAGTAAGTACGTTTATTGGAATATTCACTATGTTATTATTAGTATTTTCGTAAGGAGGCATGGGATCGACACCATGATTTAGGGCGTGTTTACTAGACCTAAGTAGAAGAAGGCTATAATGGCAAAAAACCTTCAGGGAAAACTTGCGAAAAATGTTTTCCAAAAAATGACTGCCTCCGGGCAGATCTTGGAAACAACTTGAAAAATTTTGCAAATATTTTTTTTTATAATCGCCGAGTAAATACAATTTTTTTTATACTTGTGATTTTCTTGACATTTTGAGATCTGTAAGAGTTATGGTAATTTGAATTTTTATTTCATCCCAACATTTCGCCTGTGAGATTTTAAAATAGTTATATCTACGCAAAATAAGAATTTAGCAAAAATCATAAGTATAAAAAAATTGTATTCACTCGGTGATTATAAAAAAAATATTCCGCAAATATTTTGCAAACCGTTTTTAAGATCTGGAAACCAGACACCAGACCCTTACCGAAATTTCGCAAGTTTTCCCTGAACATTTTTTGCCATTATAACCTTAGTCTAAAGTCTAAACTAGTAACCACCCCCTAAAATATGGTGTAGGTCCCATGTCTCCTTACGGAAATACGAACACGTCAAATTCCACTGACCGCGACTGATGTTTTCTGTGAACTATGGCTTTGCAATAATAGTCCGACTCTCCAAGTTGAATAATAGTGCTGAGTGTGACTCTGCTTCGACTCGCCGGAAGTTTGAATGTTCGTAGTTTCTATCTTGTTTCGCTGTTCTCACATCAACATAATATTCCATATTAAACATTCTAAAATTGTTTCACAGCTCAGATGTTTAACGTAATATTCGCTGTTTAAAATTGTTTCACAATAGTTAAATTGAAAAAAGATAACAATAAATTTTATTATACGCAACACAGTTTGAAAATGAAATTGGCTTATCGTGCATCAATGCATTTTTATAAATATAGGGTTTTTATATAGACCTATTATGCAGAGTTACAGTTAGATCTGGCAACGTCTAGATATCCGCTAAGATGAGGGGCTGAATTGTACGTAACTAAATTCGCCCAACTTTGACATAAAAATGTACCATTTAATATGTAATATTATCATATCCATCTACAGTACGCGGCAGCCTAATGCGTACATAGGTGGATATTAACAACATCATATTAAATGATACATTTTATGTCATAGTTAGGCGAATTTACTTGGGCCGGCGAGGCTTGGTGTTAGTGGGGATTTTTAGCGGAAATCTAAAGAGCAACGTTGCGGCGAATTGTAGCTCAGGTCAGAGCCGGGCTCAGGTCACTATTAGCGCAAAGCGATACACAGAAAATACATCAGAATACATTCGTGAATATTCGAATAAACGTACTATGAAGCGTACTATTACACGACGGTATTTAGGTGTGCTAATGTCAGTGGTCACGAAAAATGAAACTTAAAAGGACTTACCAATTAAAACTCATAAATTGTTTGATAAAAAGAGTAACATTACTTTTTAACTAGCATATGATATTTGGCAGGGCATATTTTTGCAACTTTTTTCGTCTTTTGTTAAACAGTTGCAGTTTTGTTACAGCTGATTTTGTGTTACTTAATTAATTTTACCTTTAATCTGACGAAATATTAGTCTTATTTGTCTCAAAACAGGTATTATGAGAGCAGGAATTTGGAACAGGTATACCCTGGAAAAACGAGTCTTCCTTCAAGGGCAGACCTGTTCCAAATATCCGTTTGGCAGGTATACAAATTTGGCAAGTAAGACTCGAATATTTTGTCGGTTTAAAGGTAAAATTAATGAAGTAAATTCTAATCAATTGTAAGGAAACCGCAATTGTCTAACAAGAGACGAAGAAAGCAATAGTGTACATTTTAGGTCGAAATTTTATGAGCTTCGTGGGTAACTTATTTTTGTGCCATGTTTCGGGACCACTAACATTACCACACCTAAATACGGCTCCATTTTGTAATAGTTAGCCCCTTAGTACGTTTTAATTTTCTGTGAACTATCAGTTTGTAATAATAATGACCCGAGTCCACCTCTGTTGAGATTCGCCGAAATCTGACACCATGTTCATGTTAGTAGCATCTGCGCATGTCAAATTCAAACTGCACCAGCGCTCGGGGACTAGACGTTTGTTGTCGTTTAATTAATTTATATTTTATATTATTATGCGAATAGTTGGTCGAAGGAGATGTGCTGGCGTATGTGTTTTAGCTTACACACACACGTAAAATCATTGGCAAATGACAATATTGATTGACGATACGCACTTTTCTAATCAGGCACTAGACCAGAATAAAATATAAAATGGTATTTCAAATTTTCAAACTAAAACAGCCCTTCTAACAGACCGGATGCCTTTCATACGCTTGCGCTAGCGACTAGATCGCGATTGGTTCTCACCTCATGTTTACATCTGCTTAGTAAAGAAGTTAAATTATCAATTGCCCTTCATTCGGCTATGTACGTATTAGGGTGCCGCGTACTGTATATACGCAGTAGGGTAATTATTACTGTAGAGAAACAAGAACTTGGTCTCCGCCTCGACGCCGCTGCTGTTGAACGTTTAAGTAGAACGCAGAACTGGGTTAAAGGGAACGGTCCAGGTCAGGTCGGGAACACCGCAGGGATCTCCGCGGATCGATCCCCGTTTTCATTTCGTAAGCATTGTCCGTTTTGCCGCGAACGTAGGCTCCCGGGCCCTTTGTACCTACCCCCCGGCTGCGGATCGAGACCGACGGGCCCTCCATTGTCTCGGAGGCGTCGGAGCCAAGAGAACGCCGTAGGCCTATTTATAATGAATGATCGACGTAACGAAAATAGATTTATGTAAATTATTCTCGACGCTTATCGCCCAGAATCTTTCGGAGATTCTGTGTGGGAAGGCGAGCAAACGGGGATTTATTCCCCACAGCCGCGTGTCGGAGTGAAAAACACCGATAACAATCGTAAAAACAAGAACAGCGATTTATAAATTATGATTTGTTGTATAAATCAGTGTTTCACATTAAAGATTAGTTTAAAATATTCCGTCGTTTGACAGAAGTTGGCGCCACCAGTAAGGTATGGTTAAAAGTGTCAGATGTAAACGTCATCATCGTAAGGTTGGACATCAGGCAACAACATAACCTCAAAATATTAGTGATTTTTTATCAGTATAATATATTTTTTTGTGTGCGAAAATGTCGAGTTTTGAGAACTTTTGATTTACTTCTTCAGTTTGAATAAATCTGCAGCTGAGGCGTATCGATTGCTTGTAGAAGCATATGGTGAGGCTGCCTTAAGTGAGAAAAGTTGTCATGAGTGGTTTCAAAAGTTTAAGAACGGTGAATTGGACATCGAAGACAAAGAACGTAGCGGAAGGCCGAAAGTGTACGAAGACGCGGAATTGGAAGCATTATTGGATCAAGATTCGTGCCAAACACAAGAAGAACTTGCACTTACATTAGGAATGACTCAACAAGCAATTTCACATCGGTTGAAATCATTGGGAATGATTCAAAAACAAGGAAATTGGGGTCCATACGAACTAACCCCGAGAAACATTGAACGCCGATTTTTCACATGTGAAATGCTGTTTGCCAAGCATAAACGAAAGGGTTTTCTGCACCGTATAGTCACTGGTGATGAAAAATGGATCCACTATGATGATCCAAAAAGGAAGAAGTCATGGGGACCACCTGGCCATGCTTCAACATCTACAGCTAAGCCAAATATTCATGGAAAAAAACTCTTGTTGTGTATTTGGTGGGATCAGCTTGATGTCGTGTATTATGAGTTGCTTAAACCGAACGAAACCATTACTGGAGCTGTCTACCGAACACAATTGGTGAGATTGAGTCGAGCACTCAAAGAAAAGCGCGCCCACTACTACTTCAGACACGACAAAGTTTTTTCGATCGATGGCGCATGACCCATGTGGAGCAACACTTCACATCATATGAAGATACCAAAAATTGGGTCGATTCGTGGATAGCCTCAAAAGATGAAGCATTCTTCCGACGCGGTATCCGTATGCTACCAAAAAGATGGGAAAAAGTAGTGGCAAGCGATGGACAATACTTCGAATAAAACGTTACGTACCGTCCTTTCACAATAAATTACCAATTTTTTATTAAAAACAGCGGAAACTTATTTGTACACCTTTATATTATTTGTTATCACAAGATAGAGCGGTTTGATTGCAGGTTCAAACTCGGCTTAAGTGCATTTTTACAAACATTACTTTCTGTTATCTATTAGAACACTGCAGATAATTTTTTGATATTATGCAAATATAATACATTAGAGGATTTTCGTAAAAAAAATGCATTTTTTTTTTCACTGAATGCAGGGCCTACCATTTGTTGCGACCGGAATAGTTGAGTCATTGATTAGACAAGTGGAATAAGTTTTAGTTAAAAACGGGGAGAAAATATATGTGTGTATATAGGGTGTCCTCCTAAGATTTACTACAATGATTTTAAGGGCGTATTTTTGAGGTCAAAATAAGACTTTTTTTCCTATAAACATCTATCCTAAAGGAAAAAAAGTTTAATTTTGACCTAAAAAATACGCCCTTCAAATCCCTGTAGTAAAATTTGAAAACATTCTTTATTAGGAAATTGATAAATTTTCCAAAAAAATATTTTTATTCATCGTTATTTTTAATCATTTGTCAATAGACCAGGGGCTGGTGGAAATTGAAATTTTCGTATTTTCATAAGGAAGCATGGGACCCACACCAGATTTTAGTGAGTTATTACTAGATCCAAATGGATGGCTAGAATAGCAAAAAAACTTCAAATGATAACTTTGAAGACATTGAAACCCATAAACTTGGAAACGGACTGCAAAATATTTGTGATTTTTGCAAAATTTTCATTTTTCTTAAAATGAAAGCTATTGCAAAATCTCAAATGAAATGCTGGTATGAAATAGATATTGAAATTTCAGATAGAATTATGTTATCATGTCGCGATATCGAGTACCAGTAACAGTAACTGCTTGACCAGCCTCATTTTCAAAGAAATATGGTCCATTGACTCCTCCTGCCCAAAATCCGCACCAAAAAGTGATACGCTGTGGAATTATTTGTTTTTCTACAATCACATCTATGTTTTCTGAACCCTAAATGCGGCAATTTTGACGATTAACGAAGCCATCAAGGTGAAAATGAGCTTCATCGCTTAGGATCATTTTGCTCGAAAAATCATCATTCACTTGTTCAATAATCCATTCAACGAACTCTCTTCGCTGTGCATGATCATTAGGCAAGGGCGTAGCCAAAGCCGAAGGGTCAAAAACAATTATGACTTTTTTTTAGTAATTTTTTCATCTGCAGGATCGCCCCCCTCAAAGGGTCAAGTAAAAACCGAAATACTCGGGGGAATGCGGTTGCCCTTGGGTGTGTGACCTTTTTTTTTTTTTTTTTTTGCTTAGCTTATTTGTTTCAACTGCATTGAGCGCCCCCCCCCCCCCCAAAGATAACTACTGGCTACGCCCTTGTCATTACGCTGCAGCTTTTGTGTCAATTAAAGTTTGTAAGCATGGAAACGCAGATCTTTCGTGAGTACACGCTGTAGAGAGCTTCTTGAAATTTGCAATTGTCCACGTCGCCGATTCGATGTCCCTAGGCTTTCACCAACACTCTCACGCACTGCTTCCATATTATCATTTGAACGGCTTGTCATTGGACGGCTAGTGCGTTTAGCGTCCCCAATTGACCCAGTCTTCCTGAATTTTTCAACAACTCTCTTCACAGGTGACGAAGTTAGATCAATATTCCGACCATATTTTGTACGAAATTTGCGAATTGTAGCAGCCAAACTTTAATTATTTTTGAAATATTGTTCAACAATGAAAACGCGTTGTTCTTTTTCGTCGTTATTTTATTTTTTTTGGTTGGCAACACTCTACCGGACAAATGGCGGCAAATTCTAATCTTGCGTGAATTATGGGGCATAATTTATATTATGAAAATAAAAGTATTTGTGGGTGGCATAAAAAATTCGATTAAAACGAATCCAAGCCTTCGGAAAACGCAGAATCGCGCCATCATTCATAACTCTGGAATCTGGACGAGCGTCGTTAATTCTCTTCCAACAGCCGAGGCATTAATATTAATTGAACTGATTTATAGGCGGTGCGTGAACGGCCACATAATCCGATATTCTTACTTGACCCTGGTGCCGAGAGGAATCCATAAAATATTATCATCCACGTGCTTGCCGAAATATCGATTATTTTAGTAGCCGCCTTTGTCGCGTTTATCGGGTTAACGTTGAAAGGCCCCGCATCGGAGAAGGAAGTGCCCCAACCGGATGAACGGTTTACTTTAAGGTATGCGCAGGGTTGCCGGCTCTGTAGTTACACGAAGCGAGAATCATTGCCTGGATCACAGATCCGGATTTCGACCTTATCAGATCTCATCAGTGTATCTGACGGCGAAAGACGAAAATCAAACGTAGCGACTTAGGGGGCGTTCAAGAATGCAACGTAACGCAATTTTTGAAGATTTTTGATCCCCCCCATGAAACGCGCCGTAACGTTTTTCTGTACCTCCCCCCCTCCCCCTCCCTAAACGTTACGTAAAAACCGAGTGACCATTTTTACCTAAAAGTCACAATTATGTTGCGCAAAGTACCGGAAAGTCGCTAAAATCGCAATACATGCGTATGTTGTTTATTTTATTTATTCATATTGTTATTTAATAAACAATCACACATTTGCTTAAGTTTAAAATATGTTAAAATGGGCTCAAATTTGTCCTAATAAACTTTTACTACTAATCTTTAATTTAATTACGCAGTTTTCCTGACTTGGCCCTGTTCTTACATACATTTTTGGCTTCATCCACCATTGTTCTTCTCATGCATTCTCCAATTTAGCTTTTTTTACTAATAAACTGACTGACTGACTACAGCAATGTGCTTCTGCGTAAACACTAACGAATACTGACAACGAAAACAAAATAAAAATGACGTACAATACAATCGAGGGATTCCCCGTAAAACCTAAACGAAAAGGATTGCCAACTTGGGAGATTTTAATTCCCTAGTTTTTTATTTAAATAAAAAAAACAATGGTACGTAACGCGTTGTTCGAACCCCCTCCGACCCTTGTAACACATTGTAATGTTTTACAACACCCCCCCCCCCCCTCCCCCCAAATTGCGTTACGTAATACTTGAACGCCCCCTTATTGTTGCATTCTGACCAGGAGAAGTGTTGACATTTGTGGTATTTAGTATTGAAATCGTAAAGTGGGTAGTAATACGAGGTGTGTAAATTAAGTAATGAGACTGGCAAAGTAGCGCCCGATCTAGCAACACTGCAGAGACGGGACTTGAAAGGACGGTAGGTTAACATGTAATGCACCTTCAATGCAAGTTTGAACTTGTTAGAGTCATTTGTTTGTTCTTTGTGACTGTTTTCGTAGACCGGTTTTTTCTAGTGCGTTTTAAAAAGAGTGATATTAATTTTGAGCAACGGTGTGCTATCAGGTTTGGCTTCAGACTTGGACACAGCTCAACGGATACTTTTGCAAATCTTCAACACGCCTACGGAGACAGTGTTTTTTCAAGAGCCCAGGTTTTTCGGTGGTTTAAGGCATTCTCAGGAGGAAGAGAGTCGATTGAAGATGAACCACGCAGCGGAAGGCCTTCATCTTCAAGAACCGATGAAAGTGTCGATAGAGTACAGGATCTTTTGCGTTTAGATCGTCGGTTGACGACAAGAATGATCGGGGAAGAGTTAAATTTGAATCCAAACATCAAGACCAACTGGATATTGCATCACGACAATGCGTCTTGTCACACAGCCATTTCAGTAAACGAGTTTTTAGCCAATAAAAACGTTCCTGTGGCTCCTCAGCCTCCTTATTCGCCTGACTTGAGTCCTTGTGACTTTTTTCTCTTCCCTAGATTGAAAAAATCACCTCAAGGGACGTCATTTGAGAGACCATAGAAAACATTCAAACGGCTGTACCGACCAGCTGAAGGTTATTCCAGTATATTAGTTCCAGCACTGCTATTAGGAATGGAAGAACCGTCTCCAACGCTGTATGGCTTCCCAAGGAAGTTATTTTGAACGAGACAGTGCTGAATTGTGATTCTTTTCGAATAAAAAATCAGTCTCATTACTTAAAAATTTAAAAAAACCAGTCGCATTACTTATTTACACACCTCGTTTGTTAATTTTACTAGGTTGACTACACTATACGTTGAATAATGTTGACTTATTACATCCAGTCGACCATAAAGTTGCGAAATTTCGAAAATGATACAAACAGAAGCGATAAATCATTTATAAAAAGGAGATATGTGAGTGGCCTCAATATAAAACCATGGGGAACCCCAGAATCAAACCAAAACTTACGCATCTCCATTTTTCTCTCTGTTAGCACATAAGTCGGTAAAATATACATATATTTGTAATTTTAATATTTGGTAATGAACCGGATTTTTGCCTGGATTTTTTTGTTTTGAAATATTGCGAACAAGTTTTATTATCACAACAGAACTGAGGTCGTGACGTATGCCAATGGTCATATATATAACGTTTATTTATAGGTTATGTAACGAGAAACGCGTAACAAGAAGTAAAATTTAAGGCGGAAGTAATGTCGAACGAGTAAATTTCTACAAAACCGATATGAAATTGTAATTTGGCGCTTCCTTATGCACGAGTATCGTAACATATGACATCAGTCGTTGCTTTCAAACAGGAGGAAGACTTAAGAAACAGTCCTTTTACTACTTAGATATACGGTAGTGGAAGAATATGACATCGAGTCGTTTCAGAAGATTAATTAAGTAGGATTAATAGTCGTATAATGTATTTAATTATTTTTTTTGTCACGTTTTTACAGTAAATGAAAGTACGAGAAATTTTGCGATTTTGAGAGATTTTGAGTTTCTTCAAATAGTACTTACTATACAAGAGATTTTATGACCCCTCAAATTTTGATTTTCTCGACGCGCTGTCACCAACTAAGTTGGCATCTTCAGGAGAAGATTAAAACTAAATTCTGACGTACACTTCTGACCTACGCACTATTTATACTAAATTTGTTGCCACGGTTCACTGAACCGTAACATCTGTCTGCAACATCGGACCATTGTCCTTATTCATACTACTGTTACACGTAATGATTTCTAAACTTTCAAAAACATCCAACTGTCTACTGTTTGTTTCATTTCAACATTTCTAATTAATTTTAAATAATTTATGTCTATCCTATGGTTGTTGGCAAAAGCATGTTGGGCAACACAAGATTTTTCCGTTCAGCCATATTTCAAATAAGCCATGTGTTCCTAAAAATCTAGTCAAAATAGATCTATTTGTTTGCCCAATATACTTTTGATCACAGTCTTTACAACTTATTTCGTATATTCCTGACTTTTCGTTATTGTCGATTTTGTCTTTGGGATTGTCCAAAAGCGTCTATAGTTTATTTTTAGAATTATAAACCAAATTACTATTAATATTTTTAAAAATTTTATCTAGTCCGCGGGTGAATTTAGGGTCATATGGTATCGAAACAATGTCAGTATCTCTACGAAAAGTCGTGGAATTGTACAGGGTTTTCTTAAATGTATACTTCCTTATTAACTGATCTATTAAATGGACTGAGTAACCGTTATTCTTAGTTATATTTTTAATTAATTGTTTCTCATGATCAAACCTATCTTTACTGAGAGGGAAATTTAACAAACGGTGAATTAGAAAATTAAATCTTGCCATTTTATGTTGAAAAGGGTGGTGTGAATCATAGGGAATATATCTGAATCGCGGTTTCTTTCCTATATACATCTAATTGTAACTTATTTCCACTATTTCTAATAACTAATACATCTAAAAATGGTAGCTGTTCATTGTGTTCCATTTCATATGTAAATTTTACGGTAGGGAAACGGTTATTTAATTTAGCAACAAAAGAAGATATCGTCTACATACCTGAACCAGACTCTAGGGAAATACTCGAAATTTTCTTTTTCTTATGTCTCAAATTTACTCATAAAAAGATTTGAAAGGTGACAAGGAGTTACCCATTGCCGTCCCCTCAGTTTGTTGAAAATATTCACCATTATACTGAAAACTATTTTGATTCATACAAATACTAGTAAGCCGAATGTTTTCCTTAATAATTTTATCTTCTAAACTATCACCTTCTTGCAATTGTATATTTTTGATATTGTCAATGAATTCACTAGAATTTTTAACTGAAAAACTTGTTTGTGCAATTGGCAACTTTTCGAATTCGTTCGTTAACCATTTTTACAAATTATAAATTGGGGATCCTATCGCTGAGACAATTGGTCTTACAGATTTTCCTGGTTTATGTATTTTTGGTAAACAATATAATTTAGATAACTTTCTTAAGATTAGATTTTTATTAGTAAAAATTTACAATTTAACAAGATATTTTTGTTTGGTTAAATTCTGAATATTTTCCATGACTCCGTAGGAAATAGTCCACTGAGAATTCGAATATGAAAACGAGTTATTATTATTTTACTGATATTATCAATTTTTATTAACAATTGTACAATGAAGTTTCAGATTTTCACCCAAAAAAAGTTATGTTAAAAAATGCGGTAGGGTTGACATTTTTACCCCATTCTAATGATCGATGATGATCGACAAAATATTGAGGTTGTCACCCTGTAACTAGAAGAGTTGTACCAAAATTTATAGTTGTAATTGATTTGGTTGCTTCTTTTGAAACCACCCTGTATATCTTCCTTCCCAATTGCAGAGTCCTTGTACGTAGGACTGCATCGTTTACTATATCATTAAAATTGCATCTACTACGTGTATCACCTTCGTCACTACTTATTACGCTTGGCTCAAACCCACATAATAAATTGTATACTCGCGTTGTTTATAACAGCAATTATTAATTCTCAGATGTAATCGTACCGTTGGTTGTCCATGTAGTTACAGATGGTGAATCACGTTTTTTTTTATTGTCAATCTAGTTTGCGCCGTAGGTGGCGCGGCGATTCTGATGAAGATAAATCGCTTATCTTCCATCGCCTCGGCGATACTCCTCGATGAATAATAGAAATCTGCATTCGCGGAGGCAGAATTTTAACTCATCGAAGGACAGACATGTTTTACAAATTTCAGTTTCATAAGATCTCACATTTCTTTCAGTTTTTTTTTCATGTTTAAATGTAGAAAGAGAGACAAGTTCACTGATTCATCAGCAGAACAGCTGATTGCACACTGTTTTGTGCTTCCGTTGTGTTGTATAGTCCTTCTAATTTTAATTGAAAATGATAAATACGCCTGGGGAACAAAAAAAGCGGTGCAACTTTATGATTCCATGGGCGTGCATATATCTTTTATAAATTCGAAAATTCTGAAATATTTTTTTTTCATTCAAATTAGCCTAAAAATTAATAAATAGGAGATTAAAATTAGCCTGCATACAAAACTCTTAATATTTGTAATATAATTTGCTGTAAATAATGCTCATTTAGCCAGACAATCTCAAAAAATTGTCTGTGTTAATAAACCTAGCTGAAATACACGTCACTGGTGTCTTAAACAAGAAGTTTAAGTTCCTAATTCCTAAAGTCGTAAATCATTTTAACGACGTCGTAAAACTTTTATGGCACAGTGGACCGAATAAATATTTAAGCAATGTATTGGATGCGAAGCGCAACAGTCTATTGGATCGTTGGCCGGTGTGTAGTCTAATGGATCACGGGCCAGCGATTTCCAACCAGACAGCGGAAGCGTTGCCGGCTCTTCAAAATTTTCTTAAGTATAGTAACATACACAAAGTTGTTTTAATTTATAATTATTTTTTCCAGCAATTTTAAACGCTTTATTTTAATGCTAACTAATAAATTTATATCTATGTATTTTTTTTTAATATTTCCAAACTAGCTTTCTAAGAACGTCACGAACTAACAGTTTACTGAAGTATGAAGTATACTTGTATAGTGAGCTTAGCAATTTTAGAAAATATATCTGACAACCTTGCTTTTTTCTACCTATTTTCAATTTAGAATGGAAATAGAGTACATTTTGTCATATCGTTTATAGTTAACAGAAATAATGTTCAAGGATAAACAACCTTTTAGTTTTGAAAACATCTTGTATGTTTTTGGTTCGATTTTAGAAAATGTTCATGTCTAGGACTTTTTTACAAAATGGCTCAGTTGGTGAGGTAGATACTTTGAAGATTTGCTTTTAATATGAGCCCATTAACTTTGCAAAATATTGTTTATTTTCAGTTATTCACGGTTTTTTTAAACCTCCCAATTTTACTTTTTTAACGATCTTCAAGTTGGGCTTATCAGACGCAGAATTTCACAAGTTGTAATCCTATCAGAATCCAGAAATATGAATACTGTAGTGCCAAAATTATCAGAATTTATTAAGCAACCTTCAAAAAGGGGGTGTAATGACAATGACTTTCGTTTGTGACTGTACATACACTTTTAAATTCAATTTTGTAACACTGAACAAGAAACAAGTTCCATTGTAATTTTAACTTTGCACATGGAAATCTATTTTAAGGGGGTATTCTAGTCTACAAATTTGAAAAAAATCAATTTTTTTTTGTTTCATATTTCCAAAGTTTAGACATTCAAGAATATGCCCTTAAAAGGATTTTTCAAAATTTCAATTATTTTATGAGTTACAGCCATTTTTGTGACGCGGCATCGGTTCCGGTCCGACCGGAACAAATGAACAATAGACGGTAGACGCTGCCCGAGTACTTACGAAACTCGAAACGTATTTAGTCGGAATCTTTTCGTCTTAGTATTTATTTCAAATTAGTTTTGAGCCAGCCTTCAAGCAACGTGGACGTGCTAACTGAGTAAAATTGCCGGAGACTTGTCTCAAATCTTTAAACGCGTTTTTTTCAAAACTACTTTTTTTCGAGTTGGCGTGCACGATATCTCAAGTTCTAATGAACCGATTTATTTGAAATTTGGTATGAATGTTCTTTATACATTCCTCTATAGCCTCAAGCACGCTCAGATCAAAATTTTTAATTTTACTATTTAAAAAAAAAAATCGGAATTGTTAAAAAAACATGCAAAACAATTTTTTTTTCAAACGGCCGCCATTTTATGAAAAAAATTTTGTTTGACTTTTCCAAGGTTCGGGCTATAGGGGCATCTATACTAATTAAGAATCCGTTCGGCTTTTTTGTTTCAGTTGACCAGAAGGGTTGAAATCATGCACGCCAGGACACCCTTTTTTTGGACCCCCCACTTTCCCAGCTCATAACTTTGCCAATTTTGAGTCTTTTTTTTCACTTAATTTTTTATGTTATTTTAAAATATCAATAAACAAGTGATAAAAAAATGAATACTAAAAATTTTTTTTTTCGTTTGTACAGAGCTTCAAAAACCGCCCGAAATTCAGGCCTCTAGACTAGAATACCCCCTTAAGCCTAAACAAAAGCAATAAAAATAGAAACTGGTAGGAATATGCAAATGAAAATTTCAGTCGCATTGAACAACCCTCTAATAAGTCTAGCACGAAAATAATTATGTGGACTGAATAGACCCGTTTAATATATTTTTTCTTTCTGTTGTCGGAACTTAATAAACGAATTCTATGAAGGCAAACCCAAACGCTTCATTTGTTACTTGGCTTTGTTCCAATGCTGCGACAGGGATTGAGACTACTTGTCTTTGGACGACTAAGGCATTACATAAAACTTTTGAAAGCGCACTCATCTTAATGACAAACGAGAAGGTATTGACGAGTCCAGAATAAAGGAAAATTACGCTTTCATCAAAAACAGCGTTTTTACTTACTCCGCATTATCCCTGTTTAGCTGTGTAGTTTGAGAATAAAGAAACTGCTTCTTTATTCTCGTCGTATCAACGTCGGTATTCACTGGTCGATATTACTGAACTTTGGAAGGATTAACCTTTGGAGCGCCGGGGTTTTTGGCACTTTTTTGCCTTAAAAAATCCTAGTGATTTAGTCCTACTTTGTACATTCAACCCCCATGCAGTACAAACTTCAAATAGCGTCTTATATAAGACGTTTCGGTAGCTAACGATCCGGAAAATTTTTAATTTTTTAAAATTCCAAGTAAATGCTTCTATGGGGTTTTCGAGGATGAGGAATGCGATGATGATAGTAATTTTTGCGTCACCCTTCAAAAACCACCCCTTTCTGATTAGAAACTACCCCTTTTATCATTTTTCTCGGACTGCCGTATAAGTATCTACAATATTACTTTGTAATAAGTTTTTGAGAGTAGAAAATTCTCCAAAATCAGGAAAGATGAATTTTGTTTACAACATATATACTATATAATACTCTATCTACCCTTTTCAGGGGAGAGTACCTATTGCCCTTTTTTTCTCTCACTGGGTAAGAAAATTATTTATCAAATTTTAAACGACGTTCACTATAAAATATTTATTGGCCATTCAAGGGTTAGTCAATAATTCAATTGAACTAAAAAAAATTCCTGAAATAGATCATTTACAAGAATAGGTTGGAAAAAACATAGTAGGCTGTCACTAGCCAATACGAAGCGTAAACACATTTTCCCTCCGTCGATTCAAAATCGGATTGGTTTTTATGGTGATTTTGGAATCATTTTGCCGTTCAGTGTGTGACTGATTGGTCTCTCCTTCAGTATTACCCGAAGCCAACGACGAGGACGTAGAGACTTTGTGACTTAATTTTTTGTTTTGTTTTTAGTATTGTGTTTTTTTTTTAGAATTACTAGAATTTTTTTTTTGAGTTCAGTATTTTCAGTTGATTCTAAACGAGTAATTTATTACGCGTTGTAAAAATATTATCAAATATCATCTAACTCAGAAACACCCCTGGAAATAGCAACAAGAATTGGTTTTCATTCGTTTACTATCAGAAACGTCCACGAGATATTCCCTCAGGGGTACCTGCCACCGTTCATAGTGCAAAGACAAATGAAATTATATTTTTACTCAACACTCAATCTTACATTGATATAAGAATTTTTTTTCGGGTATACTTTTTTAGGGGGTGTCAACCCCAAAGCCTTTTTTTTGTGATCCGTTTTCGTGATGATGACCTCCAAAAAGCAAAGACTAGTAAGTTTCGTTACAATTTAAGAATGATTGTATAGCTTATGGAGAGCGTCTTATATAAGATTTTCTGGCGCTCCAAAGGTTAAAGGAGATTTACGGGAGTTAGGTAACTGAAGTTAGTTACGGATTACTATACGCAAATTACGAATTATGTTATGCAAGCGATTAGCTGATCTAGTACTCTTTGCAAGTCTGCTATCAGCACTCCCAATCTACGTAGATAAAAATCTTCCATTCAGTGTTATAATTTGTAAAATAAATGTGCCAAATTATGACACCATTAATTGTAGAAAGGTTTGTAATAATTTAGTTACACGTAACGAGGCCAAGGGTGGACCTTGTGGAACACTGGAAATGTGCTACATATTTGTTATAATTACTTAAACGTTTGTCACATTATGTACGTTTTGTTCTCTACAATTTTATGCTAGTTTAATACGTTCCAGATTGCATAATCCATATGTTTAATAATTTAGACTTAAGATGATTATACTTTATAGACATGGCAAGATTCACAGTTTTGTGAACTTGATAACAATGTTGACGTTAAGCGTTTCGCTTGTGCGAAATCAACCATCTGTCTATTATTTATTTTGTAGGCCCCCTTATTTTTTCGACACCTGCTTTGACCTATAAGCAAATATAAATAGTGACTAACTGTGCCCTCCCACTCGGTGTTCGCTTGTCAATAAAAGTTATTTACAAAATAAACAAAACTCCTACCTATTCGGTAGTTGATGCACCAGTAGATGTGCTCGCCAAGCACAATATTATGTAGGAAAAATTGATAGTGGTCGTCACAAAACATCTAAATAGAAGAAGGGCAATCTCCATAGATAAGGAGGGAAACACGCATCGGGGCCGCCATATGCACCGGTGGCCAGTTTTTCATAATGCGCATGCGCGACGCTAAATCGAAAGGCGTAGCCGTGCATTGGCATCGCCAACTTCATTTTACAATTCAATTTTTCATACAGCAAACTCGTTGTTGCTGCATAAAAAATTGATTTTTAACCATACCCCACTTTATGATTTTATCATTCAAGGTGGAATAAATAAAAACGATTTTCTTGAAATTATTTATTTCTACAATTACATATAAATCTTTAAAACAATACAGTATCAAAACATATTGACATAAAACAAAAATTATTTGAAAACAAAAGTTCACATCGAGATTAGGTTGTATTTAACTTGGACATACCTGCTGGACATCGTGAACATACTTCCTACTGATGAAGTAGAACGCTTGTTGTTGTATAGCTCTATACAATGAAGAACACTCTAAAAACATAATATTTCATTAGGTACAATTTTAAGGTTCAAACGCTAAGAAACTTCTATTTTTTAATATGTACACATGCTCATTTACAAGGCTATTTCATATTAAGAGTAAACAAGAAGGAACTTTGCTAAACCTAACAATTAATTAAATATACACGTATATTTTCATTATAATTGTAATATTAATTGTAAAACTAATCATTTACATATAAGTTAGATATGTAATTTAGCACAGTATTTACTTACCAATAAGTGGAATCATTTATAATATATCCTTAAATACCAATCAGAAAAGAAATAATAGTTTTATCACGAAATAATGCACAAAACAATTTGATGCGAATCAAAATTTTCCATTAGGGAGGCTTCCTAAAACAACAACAATCAAGTTTTAAATTAAAATGCCGCGTTTCTATTGGGTATGTATCGCCTAGGCAAATAGACCTATGGGATTGCTGCCACCGATGCGACGCGGCCATTTCGTTATTTATAATTTTTCCCCAGATTTAGGGAATTATAAAAAATATGCCAACTTCAGTCAATTATTTAATCTCTGAAAAGTATTATTATTATTCAAAATGTCTAGTATGACTTACTTTACTTTCTTTAAGGGGGACTTCTACCTTGAGATGTCATTTTTTAGTCATTTTTGTATAATTTTTTCGTGGGGGAAGTAATTAGCATTAACAAATGCGTTTTTTTGCGAATTATAATTCAATAATTTTTACATGAAAAAAACATTTTTTTTAATTCAGAAAAATCCAAAATGGCGACCGCCAGAACAGAAATACAAAATATTTTCTTAATCAGTCGTTTTGGTCAGGGAACAACGAGATATTTTTTCGATTACTGTAAAATTACAAAAATGGCGGTAGATTAGAAAAAAAATTGTTTTTTTTTGCAATTTTTTTTCTACAAAAAAAATTAATTAAATTTTTTTAAATGTTAATCGAATTTGTCAAATGTATCAAGGTAGAAGTCCCCCTTAATGCATATAAGGGGATATATCTAACGCTGGGCCAGTCCGCCCCTGCCTTCCTCGATACCAGCCGACCGCGTCGTCTGATAGACGTATGTGGAAGCGCCTGGAGAGATCACGGCGGCTCGGGGAATCGAAGCGCCCGGAAGCTACTAGATATGTCCGCAAGGAGATATAACGCGGGGTTTCGACGCGGGACAGTTTAGTCTCTATTTGAATACCGGCGCGGCTTTCCGTACAACGCTCTAATATAAATTGTATAAAGATAAATTAGTGTAGTTAAATAGTGTTAGTTGTATTAATTAAATAAATAGTGTTAGTTTAAAAGTGCGAGTTTAATTTTTCACACCTCACGAACCCGAAATAAATAAAACGTTACAATATTTTGTTTAGGAAAGTGCGTTATTATAAGGATATCGTAAAGATAACACTGCCCCACAAAAAAAAATGGAACTGCTATCGAGACAACTGTATCCCTAATTTTCGACGCTGAATCGGAATCCGAAGTCAGAAAAAAACCGAATCCGAAGTCAGAAGAAATCGTACTACACCCCCAAAATCAACCCCTAGCGCTAAAAAACAGGGTAACAATGACTTAACGCTTCATGAATAGTAGTAGAGTTAACACTACTTTCCATTGAAACTCACCTCCATGAGTGGGTGAAAACTACCCCTCATACAACAGGAATTTAAAAAAACTGCAGTGATTGCAAAAAAAACTTACGATGCCCAGTTATTTTAGAAACAGTACGTGACTGCACTAGTCTCGATACGATGCTCAAAAACTACCCCCATAGAGTGGCGGAAACCACCCCAAAATTTAAATTACTAAAATACTATTACATATAAAATACTAAAATACATATAAAATACTAAAATACAACCCTACAAACATACTAAAAATTAAAATTTGATCAGTGCGTTGGGTTCCTCTTTCCACCAGCTTTACAATGAGGGGTCACAAGCCATAGGGTTGCATTTGAAAAAATCATGTCGAGGGTGGTTTCAGCCACCCCTGAAGGGCTATATTTTTCATATTACTTGCAAAATATAGGTAAATACATTTAAAAGTTGACGTATCTCGGGAATTTTTTTGAAAAATCATTCACCACCCCGCTAGCGAATATATTCCAGTTAAAGTCTCCACCGTGTATAATTTTCTGATTATACCGTGTGTGTAAAGCCGACATCGGCCAGTTATGAAAAAGGACAAACAGAATTGAGACGACAGATAAGAAGCAACCGCACACGCATCGAAGGTAGTGAGGAAATAAGGCTGGCCCTCTCACCACATGTTCTTGTTGTTAGAACGAGAAATGTAGCATTTGTCCTTTTTCACAACTGGCCGATGTCGCCTTTACACAAACTCTAGTTTTTTGATCAGCCAGTAGGTGGCGCATTGACAACCGCATACGAGTGTTGAAGGTGTGGGGTTTAAGTATATGTCAAGTTGGGCTCTTTATTGGGGCGTTCATTGTTTCTGTTATTACCTTTTTTCTCTATTATATTGTTAAGTTGTTGTTTTTTGTTATGATTGGACCTATGATAGCACTATTGGTCGTGCCAAGGGCGTAGCCAGGGGGGGAGGCAAAGGGTCAAGTAAAAACCAAAATACTCGGGGGAATGCGGTTGCCGTTTCCTGTAGTGACTTTTTTTTTTTAGATTATTTGTTTGAACTGCATTGAGCGCCCCCCCCCCCCCCCAAAGATAACTACTGGCTACGCCCTTGGGTCGTGCTAATGGATCTAATTGAATTAAGACAACGGGTAAATTTTTGCTACTTCATAATATAGGTACTTTTCAAGTACGTTGTCAAAGATTCTTATTAATTAAGAATATGCAATGTTTTGAACTTTTCTAAAAGGTACTGCAACTATTTTTGAATTTCTTGTTATGTGAGGAGTAATTTTCACCCTCTCATGAGGATGTCACTGAATGACTTTGATGCAATGCAAGCATTCACCTCCAAACTGCAGTGCTGCATATCTATAGCCAATTTTAGCATCGATTAAAATAGAAACCACGATGACAAATTTTTTTCCCCCATTTTACTTGTAATTTAAATTTAGGGGTGGTGTCCGTCACTTTATGGGGGTAGATTCGGAACTAATGCAGTTACTCACTTTTTCCAAAAAAACTGGGCAGCGTAAACTTTTTTTGCAATCACTGCATTTTTTTAAGATTCCTGTTGTATGAGGGGTAGTTTTCACCCACTCATGGGGGCGATTTTCAATGGAAAGTATTGTTAACTCTGTATTTCTGCGTTATATACTTGATTGTTTATATTTAATTAGAATTATTGAGATTTAAAACTATGAATGAAGCGTTAAGTCATTTTTACCGTTTTTTAGCGCTAGGGGTTGATTTTGGGGGTGTATGATTTTGACCTCTGATTCGGATTCAGCGTCGAAAATTACATAGGGATACAGTTGTCTTGATAGCAGTTCCAATTTTATTTTTGTAGGGCTGTGTAATACCTTCCTAAAAATACGAACAAGAATATTTACCATTTACGAAAAAGGTCCAAATATCTAGATGAATATTGGTGTATAAAGGCATTCTTAAAACGAAATTCCTGTTAGCTGTATTGAGATTGTAAAAACTTCTATTTTTTGCATAATGACATGTTAGCAAAAAAAATCAGCAATTTTGCACGTTCCAACGACGATACAAACACTTTTGATAATAGAGGTAAATCTAGGGGGAGAAGGAGTACTCAGTCCCTCCTGGCTACGGACCTGTAGCACTATGTTTCTACAATAAATATATACAGGGTTGGGAAGTCCAAGATTTCAAAGCCGAGCATTGAAAGATAGAAAAGAATAAACCCTTCAAGTAAAGGAAACTGACAGAGAAATATTATATTAGTTGCCAGACTGACATGTCATTTTAAAACTTTTATGAGCGTTATTCTCTGTCTTTCGTGTTTACATCAATAGGGTAGCAATAAAATTATGTAGGCGGGACGCCCCGCCCATAAATTATAATGCGCACGTGTGAATTGAATTCTTGTCTAGACTCTAGAGAACAATAACCAATTCGGCGATAGGCGGTCGGTGATGCTACCCCTCTCTTCACATTCTATCACGCGCAGGTCTCATACGTTTCTTATACGTGTACGAACGTGAAACACTGTGGCATCTAACTGTCTTTGTCTGTCCTTACTGGTATCTTGTATTACTTATTCTCTTCTACACATGTATCGCCAATATGTAAAGGTGCAATTTTCTAATTTGTATGGTTTCTGATACATTTCTGATATCTGTTATTTACTGATTTGTAATAACGTTTCATCAACTTCAACTGAAATTACATCGTTCAAAATAAATGTTCAGACTTGACTGAATTTTTATGTGGACCAGTTTCAGTGACGACCAGCGTATTTTGGACGGTTTTATAAGCTGAAATGACGATTCGACAACATATGCATCGCATTCGTTCCGTATGCAAGTGAGATTGCATTTGTTGAGTACGCATGCAAGCTCTTATAAAATATTCCTAGCTTTTCCCACGGATATCGTTTCGCGATTTGTCCTGAATTAGACGAAATACGTGTGAACGTAACGTTAGAACTCATTTTATGAGTTTTATGCAATTTGTCCGCGTAGTATGCACAATGCGACATTAACATGTCGGATATCAGATTAAATGTGTGCATTAATGCAGACTGTGAAGATTGATACCCCGTGAGTTTGGCGTGAGACTTGCTGTACCACAAAAACAAGGAGATTGTTATGAATAACAGTATTGTTTTCTTCGGGTCGTTGAACTTCAAAAGACTTGACGCATTTAAAAAATACGTTGTATTCTCGATGACTGATGACATTTTAACATATAGTGAGACACAAAAGTCATCCACAATAAAATTACTAATTTTATTCCAAACTTTTGTCTCTCACTGTATAATTAAACATAACCAGGCCATTTCTCATAATTTTTGTTTTACTCGCCAGATGTATTATTATATAGATTGTAAAACATCTCACAATATGGTGTTTTCCCACTTCATTCTTTCACATTTATTGGGTTACGAGGTCTGTAAATTAAGTAACGAGACTGATTTTTTTTTTACATGTTTTATTCGAAAGGAATTAAATTCAGTATTGTCCCCTTCGAAATAACTTACTTGGGAAGCCACACAGCGCTGGAGACGGTTCTTCCATTCCTCATAGCCAGGAACTCATATATTGGAGTAGCCTTCAGCTGGTCGGTTACAGCCGTTTGAATGTTTTATATGGTCCCAAAATGACGTCTCTTCAACACGAAAACAGTCGCAAAGAACAAACAAATGACTAACAAGTTCAAACTTGTACTGAAGGTGCATTACATGTTAACCCACCCCCTTCCCGTCTCCACAGTGTTACTAGATCGGGCGCTACTTTGCCAGTCTCATTACTTAATTTACACATCCCATAAATGATGGTCTTGAATTTATTTTTTAAACATTTTACAAGTTTTATTTAACTTGCAATGTATGTTTGTTTGTTTGTTTGTATGTATGTTCGGGTCAAACCTTGCAACTGAATTTTAAAGTAGTTATCCTCAATCGATTGAGATGAAATGTTTCATACACGTTTAGTTTGGATGACAATGCATAGTTAGCTAAGTTATGTCATTCTAAATTCAAAATGGCGGACGGTATAAGATGACGGAATAGCTATTTTTTGCGCACTCCCATGATATGGGTATAAAATGAAAGGGTTTGCTTAAAAGAAATAAGAAAATAAAATTAATTTACTCTAAATCCAATATAGCGGACCGCACAAGATCGCGGACTAGTTATTTTTTGTGCACTCCCATAATATGGTTTTCAAATGAAAGGGTTTGCTGAGAAGAATACGAAAAAAAATAATAAAATGACTACTCTAAATCCAATATGGCGGACCATCCAAGATGGCGGACTAGTTATTTTTTGCGTACTCCCATGATATGGGTATCAAATGAAAGGGTTTGCTTAAAAGAAATAAGAAAATAAAATGAATTTACTCTAAATCCAATATGGCGCATCGCTCAAGATGGCGGACTAGTTATTTTTTGTGCACTCCCATGATATGGTTATCAAATGAAAGGGTTTGCTGAGAAGAATACGAAAAAAAATAATAAAATGACTACTCTAAATCCAATATGGCGGACCATCCAAGATGGCGGACTAGTTATTTTTTGTGTACTCCCATGATATGGGTATCAAATGAAAGGGTTTGCTGAGAAGAATACGAAAAATAAAATGACCACTTTAAATCCAATATGGCGGACCGTCCAAGAGGCGGACTAGTTATTTTTAAGCACTCCCATAATGTGGGTATCAAATGAAAGGGTTTGCTGTGACAAGTAGAGTAAATAAAACAAACGAAATAAAAGACTTATGGTGGGTTCATGCAGAAATTTTTAGTAATAAGAATAAGAATAGTAATAAGCATAAAAGTTAAACCTTCGTTTTATAATGGCCCAGTTCATGCAGTAAACATAATTTTTAGTAATAATTTTAAAAATAAGGATTTGCTGCATGAACTGGGTCATTATAAAACGAAGGTTTAACTTTTATGCTTATTACTATTCTTATTCTTATTACTAAAAATTTCTGCATGAACCCACCATTACTTTTATTATTTACAAACTATTACGTGATATCGTAAATAATCCTCTTTTACTATTGTCGTCTAACTTCCCGTAAATTCGCTGCCATCCTGTGCAGTCACCTTGGGCAATCTTACTATCCCGGTAAAGGATAGTTCTGTTTGTAATTGCTGCGTAACACGATCAACTTTCTTATGCATTTACCTGGCGCAACTTGTTGCATTTTCGATCCTTGGGCATAGTTAAACTTGGCTTAATTACTTCGTGTAGGTGTTAGGACTTAGGTTTGTCTGTGAATCGCTGGTAGATATGAGGTATTATCCCTTTAGGTACCTGAAAATAAAAGGGAAATATTAGTTTTAGTTAAATGTAATTCATAGGTTAGGATTGTTTCAGTGGCTCTTTAATTGCCGTTGCCATCGCTAGGTAAAGTGGAAATGATAATTGTTACTTTCTTGCATAAATGGGGTGTAGAAACTAAATGTACCTACTTACCTTTTTGTATTTCGTAAATAGTTTTCCAAGAGGTGTTTTGTTTACGTCTTTCTTGATTTGACATAGGCCGACCGTTTGACATTAGCGCTGGAGTTCTTGGAGGGGACATGCGTGGTAATTTTAGAACCCGCCAGCAAATTTCCGAGTAGGTAGGCCGTTTCTCGTTTCTCGATCCTGGATGGCGGTAGCTGTACCGTCTTGGAAAATAATCTCGAACCCAAAACACCTTTGCTTTTTAGCGTTTTTTTTTTTGAAATTCTTTTGATAAAGAAATATTGGGGAAGTCGATTTTATCACCGAAAGATCGTCGCGAAAATCAGTAACTAGGGGTCTTCAGTTCAATCTGGTGGTGATACTAATTTTAAGTGAGTTGTAGGGCTCAACCTAAGTTAAGGGAGAATAATAGTATCCACCCACGTAAATGCGAGTTTCCATTGCATTGGTTTTTGGTATTTTTGAAATTTTTGGTATCTGGAGGAAGTATTACTTCGTCACGGAGACTCGTTCCACTTCGGTGGGAGAATAAATTGAACTGGTCTTACTGCAGTCCTTCGCCGTTAGACCACCCCTCACGCCATCGTTCTGGCCGCTCATTACACCCAGGGGCGGAAATTAAGGAAGAAAACCCTCTACCAGCTTGAGGTAAATTATTCTAGTATCGCTAAAATCAGGGGAAATATACATTTGTTCCATCCATTAAACCTAATGTTAATTTTTCCTTTTTTCTTGGGGTAGGTACGGCAGATAATATTTTTTTTGAGGGAATTAAGGGGTAATAATATAGCTTGTCACCCACTAATCGAATACTCCTCTACTAAGTACCTCTAAAATATTTTTTTCCTGCTATTCTTAAAATACACTCCACGACAAAATTTAGGGTACTCGTTTTTCGTACTGCAGCTGGAAAAAAAAAGAGTATTTTAATGATTATGGGAACAAAATTAAAGTCCAATTTGATTTAATAGAATTTCTTTCTTTCTTTCTATTTGGAGGGCAAATATTTTTTTTGCATATAAAATAACCTGTGATTTTTTTTTTCAACTTTAACTAAAGGCCTATACTTACCGTGTGTAGGCGATCGATTTTTTTTTTTGCAAGGTACTTATACCTACCTGTTTTATTTTAGGGTTTTTTTTTTTGGGCCTAAACCAGGCCTAATAATCTTTTTTTGGGGCATATCGTACATGGCCTATTTGAGCCGTATTTTCGTCACTCTTTTTATAAGGAGCTTATGGACATTTGCTTGTGGATCTTTTCGGGGTGACAACCTGTCTGGGAGGAGAGCTGAAGAGAGTTGGATTCGTAGCTTCAGACTCCATTGATACGGGACCCCGCTGCCTCTTGTGATTCTACTGCCTCTCGAATTTTCCTGCACGGCCTGCTGTGCTGATTTGAATCCAGCTAAGTTGCATGTTGCCTACTCTATACCTTTTTTTTATTATTATTATTATTTTTCGCATACTGCGATGTACATGTAGTGTGTATATTCATATTTTTTTGCTACCTTTTGTAATCATATCTATTTGCGCTTACCTGAGTTTATTTTTTTTTATCACCACTTTGATCACTACGCTTAATGTTGCGACATATTGTGCGCTGAACGTGTTAACACGGACAGTAAGTTCCGCTGTCAAATTAACATAAGAATTTGAAATACGTATTTCTCCTAATTGATTATTGGTGACACCATATATTACCTGTTTTAATATTTTATGTATATATATTTATATCTGTTTATTAAATATGTAGGTACTCTGAGTATATGTGTTTATTAACAGACCACGCCTTTTTTTTATATACGAGGTAGCAAAGATTGTGTTATAAGTATTTATGACTTTAATCACACTTAATTAGAACATTGGTTCTAAACACCAGCAATAGTTTGCCAACCCATTGACTGGCTTTCTTGGTTTGCTGACAGAGTAGCGGTAGCGTAAAACCAAGTGGCGCTCTCAACTTTATCTTCTATATATATGTACCCGGCCCGTCTTCACTGTGGCTAGTCGGCCGCTACCTCTACTTCGCATAATAGGGTAAGTGCTGGTGTCTTGAGTAGAACGTCACATTGCTAAGAAAAATAAGAATAAACTGGCGTCTGCGTTCAACCCTTCGAGGAGATGGTGTACTACTGCCCGGCTAAACAGTAAGACTTACCGGGATCGTGTCTTAACTAATATCAACCTATACCCTAGGCAAATTCTAGCTGTGGTGAAAAAATTCAAAATTGCGAAAAACAAGATAGCCGCTATGCCAATTTTAAAGAGTTAAAACTTGGTATAGGTTAGGGATAGTTTGGTGGTGCTCGAACAAATGATGTAGGGACTGACAAGGGTCAACTATTGGCGATAAAAAAAATTAAGATGGCGGATATGAAATGGCGTTCAAAAACTTAGTTGGTCCAATCGGTCTGAAATTTTGTTATCCCAGGGTTTTTAGAGTCGCGGATTATGATTTTGGGGTTGAATTGTTCAGGTCAAATCTTGCAACTGAATTTTAAAAAAACACGACGATAAATAAGAAATAAATTAATAATAAAAAAAAATTAAAAACAGGCTTTTATTTAAATGCTCTAAAAAGAAGAAAATAAACTTTAAATTGAATCAAACCCATCAATTTATTGCGTTACACAATTTATATGATATTAAAGCTTGTCACGAGATTTACTTGTGTAGATAAACAAGAATGTAATAATTATATAACTTGATCTTGACATAAGAAAATCTAAGAAAAAAAGTGTGTATTTTATAAAATAGGTAAATACATCTACACAAGTAAATCTCGTGACAAGCTTTAATATCATATAAATTGTGTAATGTAATCAATTGATGGGTTTGATTCAATTTAAAGTTTATTTTCTTCTTTTTAGAGCATTTAAATAAAAGCTTGTTTTTAATTTTTTTTATTATTAATTTATTAAATTCTAACAAAATGTATTTTCTAAAAGCACTTTTTGTATAACCTAGCTTTGATGCAGAAAACAATAAATAGACAGATAATTTAAACTATCTTACATTAGTTCACCCTGTAACTGGCCGTATGCACTATAGAGATGCTACTCCACACCATGCATTAAAAAAAACGGAAGCCTACTCGATGCATTCCTACGGGTGTATAAAAACCGGTATCCAAGACCCATTATATTATTATATGTGTGTAGCCAGCAAAATAAAAAAAAACAGCTGTTCAAATAATAACTAGACTAAGAGTATAGAGAATGCTGGAATGACGTAACTCATTACAAAACAGCTATTAACCATAAAATTTAATTCAACCTTGAGGTCCCCTGCTTCGGGCTATATTACACATGCATTCGGTCGGTTATTCTAGATTTTGTTGTTTGTATATGTTCGTAATAATTATTTTAGGAAATTACCGCGGCACACGGTGTGGTTTTTAAATAATTAGAAGCCTTTTCACCTTTTCCGTGGCACCAAATATCACACAATCATACTTTTTGAAACTGTAATGTTGTTAATCATACGTTTATTGTTTTAACAGTGTTCAGTTTAAGTTTATTTGTGGCTCTTATTAAACACAAAGTGTAATTCTTAATTTTAAGTACGAGATACTCAAACTGTACAATTTAAAGTTCCTCAGGGATCCGATTTGGAGCCCATGTTGATATATTTATATATTCCCGTTTAATTTTAATTTAATCTATATGATTTTAAATTATTTCCATAGCTATCGCGGCATTAAATACAATACATTTTTTTACGAATAGAAAATATTTTGTACAGTATCAAATTGAGTTCGGTCCTGTGTGTTAATAATGCCATCTACGGGTTACTTTTGGTCGACTCGTATGCCAGGCGGTAAACAGGAACTGATTAGATTAGCAGCTAGCTTGCTTTTACGTCTTTCTCCCTTATTATATCAAGGAAACGACCCTCTTGGGTATAATCCCTGTCTCATTTAGCAAAATTAAGTAGCCGTATTAAAAATAAAGATTAAGAGTGAAAGTTTAAGAGTAACTCGAAAACCGCGCTTAAGAAAAAGCGGGGATTATAATGGGCCTCCAAAATTATATATAAGACCCTATTTAGGTGCCTTATAAAATTGAAAATATGGATTTTTATCTTTTGGAGTTGGAGTTTTCAAATTAAATGTGATTTGACTGAACTTAAATTCAATTTTTTAAAGAGGTGTATATTAACATGTATTTACTGAATAATATCTAATAATAAATATTTGAGAAACTATTTAATTCTTCGAGTGTTACATTTCTTTGGAGTTCCAGTATATAATTTTGCGCGATGGTTCTCGAAGTAGGGAATAAACAAAAACGACTAATGGCCCGTCAAATATGCGTAGGAAATTTTCGGGGAAAACTCACTAGATCGTAAACGCGTATGGTCTAGATTTATTCTGATCGACATGGCTGTTTCAGCGGTGATTTTTTTCTCTATAACCTTAAAAATGACTAATTGCTTCATCGCTAATGACAGGGATAGAAGGGGGGGGTTCGAGGGGTACTTTCATAGCGAAAATCTGATCAATATAATTCTTGTGGAACGTTGAAAAATTGTTAAAGCTCCTCTTTCACATTATCGTCGATATTTATAAAAATGCTTAATAAAAATTGTTATTATTGTCTATAACTTCAAAAAAAAAAACATTGAACAGTAAAGGCTACCAAAAAATGTTCTACCTGGAGTTTAGGACCAGTTTTTACTTTTATTAATTGTTTTACAATAAAATATTTGTCTTAGTTGTTTTAGAACAACAGTACCTAATTATTATTTTTCAACAATATAAATCCATTCAACGGTATCGGATTTATACAATTATTTCGTTTCGTAACAGAAGAAGTAAATTTAACTTTTTTTAGGAATGTAGATAGATATCTGTGCGCAATTCATATACATATATTCATTGTAATATTTCATGAGATGAAATAACTATAATATAATACCTCTATTATTGTGTAACAATGGACTACAAAAGCCTGGGGTGAACCGTATTTAAATTAACAATTATTTAGTTTACTTATCTTATCATAGTCGCTATAATATGAAAATAGTTTTTTATATTTTAACATTTTTAATTTTTATATTTTATATAAATATTGATATGTTGATACAATAGTAATAAAATTATACTAATATATAAATATTAACTCATAAAATTTTTTATACCTTATGTGTCAAAAATAAAATACTGTCTCTCTGGATACAGTGTGTAGTCTGGTTACTTTAAGAAATTTTACTAAACTAATAAACTCTTAAACCATTCTCATTTTTATATTTTTTAAATTTTTAAAATAAGAGTAGGTATATAAAGGGTGTCCCAAAATTTACGCAAGATTTGAATTAAATACGAAACACAGTTTTTTTCAATTGTATTTTTTTATTGAAACATAAAGTACATAGGATAGGGTTATGTATCGAATAGCACATCGGACAAATGACTTCCACGGCTTTACTGGCACATACGCACTCTTTTGTCAAAAATTTCCATGATGCAGCGTTGAATCTTCTTCAATGCATGGGTGGATGTGGGCTTGTTGACATATACCTTTGACTTCAAATAACTCCATAGAAAGAAATCCAATGGCGTTAAATCACATGATCTAGGGGGCCAATTCCGATCACCAAAACGAGAAAGTACACGACCAGGAAATGTCGCATGCAGTAATTGAATTGTTTCACGGGCTGTATGGAATGTAGCACCGTCTTATTGAAACCACATATCGTCCAATTTAAACAGAAAGAACTCGCTTATCATATCGCGATATCGAGCACCAGTAACAATAACTGCTTGACCAGCCTCATTTTCGAAGAAGTATGGTCCATTGACGCCTCCAGCCCAAAATCCGTACCAAACAGTGACACATTGTGGAATCATTTGTTTTTCGACAATGATATGTGGGTTCTCTGCACCTAGAGTTGCCACCGCAGAGACACCGCTAACCCGGAGATTGGTGTCCGGGGGGTAAAGCAGAGCGCAATATTTGAAGAAGGCGATTTTTGTACCGAATTGTGTTTTTGAAGAAACACAATTGGTTGAGTTGTGTTGAATACGATCTTCGTGACGTAATAAATACTATTTACACTCGAACCCCTCTTAAGTCGCCAAATCCGTGCATCATTACCTCGCTTAAGTCGCGAAATTTTGCCTCTCTTAAGTCGCGATCATAACCTCAACTTTGTTGTGTTTTAACTGCAAAAAGAAATATTTAAAGATATACCACAGCACTTGTTATAACGAAAAATGAGCCAACTGAACGAATAATCAATGTAAGTATACCCAGTCGTGCGTGACAAAGTTCAATTTTCCACTTGAATGAATATTTTAAAGATTAAATATTTTTAAAAGATACCTAACCTATTTTAAATCAATAAATGTATTACACAATCATTTTTTTCAATAAAAATTGTACTTATTTATGCGAGAATCCAATTTCCAAACGTAGTTCTAAAACTTTTACAAGCGGCGACTTAACCGGGACGGTTTCGCGACCTAATAGGGGGAAACGTGGTGAAATAACAGAGGATGTGAATTAAACGAAGGTGAAATAAGAGGGGTTCGAGTGTATAAATGAAATAGATTTAGATTAATTAGTTTAACATTAAATTAACATTTGAGTTTACATTTTTTGGTGATGCTCATATTTCCTTCTTGTTTTATTATTAATTTCTTCCTATTCTATGACCTGTAAAAAAATATTTAGAAATTGTTTATAAAATATTGTGTAATAAATACATCGAATAATTATACCTTGTGTTGTTTCCATTGATATTTTTCATTTCCATAGGCTTTTTTTAAGAGATTCACTTGGTTTGGTTGTCTCTAGATTGCACTATGTACCGATACTGCCCTCTAGAGACAGAAACGCGTCAGAATTCAAACAAATAATCTATATTTTAAACGACATATACATGAAAGTATTATATATGATTCACCATTATATAAATTTATAAATACAATGCTGACCCGAAGAATAACGTAAGAAACCCGGAGCCCGGAGATACTTCGTGGAAACCCGGAGTATCCGGGTCATTTTCATGGAGGTGGCAACTCTATCTGAACCCCAAAGGCGACAATTTTGACGATTAACGAAGCCATTAAGGTGAAAATAAAGCTTCATTAGCGATTGGTATAAGGTTTTTTGAATTTTGTATATTTTTCATCAAGAAAATTAAATTTGATAAGTTCACAATTATTATTATTATGAAATGTATACAATCAAGTGCCTATGTACCAAATATCTGTCAAATCTGACGTTTTTAATTAATTTTTTTGTCAACATTCAACTTAAATGTATCTGTTTCCCTGATATGCTGCGCAAAATACCCAACAAAAAGAAAGAAGTAAAAAGGGTTTCTTTTTACATATCAGAAAAAGTTATACATTTAAATTTCTTTATTTGCTATATCTGTGAAAACTTATTATTCTATTATGTTATTTATCGCTGATCGTCAAGTTGATCATTATTTTAACAATGAGTCTTTCGGATAACCAAAGAATTGAAATTTTGATATTATTATGATGTTTCTACGCCGAAGGTTCCAGTATCCACTCCAGGATTATTAGGATGTGGTGATAAAACAAGAACGCAAAAGCAGGTATGCGAAATATTTAATACTAAGTATCCTGACCGCCGCATTTCCCAGTCTACGGTTAGTAGAATAGAAAACAAATTTCGTGAATTTGGAAATGTCACAGGTATTCCTAAATCTGGTAGGAAACGCATTTTAGACGATGAACAGAAATTCAATATATTGTTAGATATTCAAGATAATCCACATAAACCTACAACACAAGTTGCCGCCGATAATGATGTTAGTAAAACGTCCAATTTTTCTAAAAAACGAAAAATACCGCCCATATAAAATAAATATGGTTAAAAAAGAACTTAACGACGATGACCTTGATCGCCGATTGGAATTTTGCGAAATCATGGCAAATATATGCCAAGATAATCCTTTATTTATAAAAAAAAACATTCTTTTTTCTGATGAAGCAACATTCTTCTTAAATGGAACAGTCAACAAACACAACTGTAGATACTGGAGTACAGAAAATCCACATTGGATGATGGAGGCCAATACTCAATATCCTGAGAAGGTGAACGTTTGGACTGGAATTATAAATTCTCAAATTATCAGACCATATTTCTTTGATGGCACATTAAGTGGCGCGCGTTACTTGGATTTCTTGCAAAATTTTTTAGTTCCAGAGTTAAGAATGCTTTTCCCAGATGATGACAACCCCAATGAAATTTATAGAAATATTTGGTTTCAGCAGGACGGAGCTACACCACATTTTTCATTGAAAGTGAGAGCCTATCTGAATCAAGTTTTTCCCAATAGATGGATCGGTAGACGCGGTGAATTTGAGTGGCCTGCTCGTTCTCCCGATTTGACCCCGCTGACTATTTTTTATGGGGTTACTTAAAATCGTTAAGTCTACTTCAACAGACCAAATAACGTAGAAGATTTAAAAGACTTTAGATTTAAAAGAATAAGGCAAGAAATTAATCAAATTACCCAGGAAACAATACAAAATGTTTTAGAAGAATTTCAGCAACGCCTCCATTATTGTCAAGAAGCAACGGGCGCCCAGTTTGAACATTTGATTTAAAGTGTTCTTCTGTTCTGTTTCATGTTCTTTTCTTTACTTAGTAACATTAGAAATGCAATATTTTTCAATAAAAAAAATTATAGAAATTTAAAAAATCTTATGTTGCTGGATGGAGAATTAAAAACCCTTTCAAATGAGCTATCACACGCACTGCTGCCACTCCAAGGGGGTTGGAGGGGGAGGTGTAAAATTATGCTCAAAAAATGTCATTCTAGAATTAAAAATAGACGTGTTTCAGGATTTTACTAATAAATTGTAAATTACGTAGATAATGAATTTATCCGTTACTTATGGACCTCACTGTATATTATTATGGTAAAGTTATAATAAAGATGGTATTAGTAATGACGATTTGTAAAATAAGTCTACTTTGTAACAAAATAAACAAGCATGTTTTTTTCCTACAATGGTTGGTTTTAAAAGCAAATCCCGAGGTACCTATTCGGATATCCTTTACGTTTGCTTTCGAACTGGATCGTAATTAATATTTATTTCTAGTACGGACTTCAATGCTACAACCTTTACCGAAACGGGCGCCGCATTAGATCTTTTTTTACACGAGCCGACCTCGAAATCCTTCGCTAATCAGATATCCCGTTCTGTTGCGTCTAGATCTGCTGCGGTGATTCGTGTTTCGTTCCGAACCTGTTATTAGCCTTAATGACCGCGCTACCTTCTGCATTATGCAATCGCTGGCGCATTTAATTCCACAGTAAAAACATAATTGTATTTTTTTGATAGGCCGTACCGGATTTTTCGGGTACCGTTAGGCGGTATTTTTTTTTTGTTCTTCACGCGCTACTTTGACTAGTACCTGATTATTTTGTCCCATAATTGCGGTTTTGCCGTCGGAACTGGAACGGTTTTTCGAGGCGCTGTTAATAATAATTAGGGGACCCAGTGACGCTCAAACTGCGGAAGCGTTCAATTTTGCTTCCACGTAGTGGAGTTGGAACTGTTGACAAGTGGAGGCACTGTCTCCCCACAAAAAAGATACAGGCAAATGAATGCACGATTTACTATGAAGCGTGAAAGATTCCTCGTTTATTGTCATCCGCCGTCAAAGGTCACAGATCCGGATTTCGATCTTATATCTCACCGTATTTGACAAGAAATGACATGAAGGAGGAATGTTTCTCGCTCCATATGAACTTAAAGGATTACCCTTTAAGAGTGCTTTGGGAAGGACATTTGGTAGTTGCCGACTTTGTCAGATCTTCAAAATACGAGGTGTGGCTATTAAATAACCGAAATGATGCTGCTACCAGCGCGCTGCGAGCGTATCGCGACAAGTTCGAACAGAGCTGTGTCTGGTGATACTTTCCCCACCATGAGCTCGCTGGACAAGCCAGTGGGTCGCTCAGTTTGACTGTAGCAGTCGTTTGAATTAGTCTACGCACCAGTGACGCGTCGAAAAAATGTTAAGTGTTCAGATGGAGCAACGGGTTAATCTCAAGTTTCTTGTTAGACTGGGAAATTTTTTTACAGAAGCTTATGCAATGTTAAAAGTGTACGGGTATGAATATTTATCCCGCACACAAGTTTTTGAATGGTTTAAACGGTTTAAAGAGGGACGTGAAACGACCAAAGACGATCCGCGCCCCGGACGGCCCTCAACGTCAAAAACGGATGAACGCATTGAAAAAATGGTAAATTAATCCGCGAAGATCGTCGTCTAAGCATCCGAGGGGTTGCTGAAATAACAAGAATAGACAAAGAATGTGTTCGCCAGATTTTGCATGAATCGTTCAACATGCGCAACGTTTGCTCAAAAATGGGGCCAAAACTCCTCACTCCCGAGCAAAAGGAATCAAGAATGAACATTTGCGCTGACATTCTAAACAATATTGACACTGATCCAGGCTTGTTAGACACGGTGATTACTTGTGATGACAAGATTCGAAAGTGTGGAAGCGGTTAAAGCAAAAGCGACGGAGGTTCTGAAGCAGCTGACAGAAGCGAACTTCCAGCACTGCTTTCAACAATGGAAAAGCCGTATGGAGCCGTGTAGAGATCGCCAAGGGGGAGTACATTGAAGGTGAAAAAGTTGCTACTGTAATTGGTAACGAATAAAAAGTGTTATGACAGCAGTTCGGTTATTTAATAGCCACACCTCGTATATAATATTGTAAATCATTATTCAACCCAAAGCAATGCGGACCTGAGTTACAAGGTGTTTTTAATATACATAGGTAATAAAAATTAGAGGGCAAGTAGAGCAAGTGAAATGTTGACGAAAACCTTAATACATTTTTTTTTTGTAAAATGCTTCCCAAGGGAGCTACACCATTTCTAAGGGCTGCTGGAATAAGACAGACCTGAATCATAGTCTTCAAAAATAATATTTCTAATAAAAATAATGAATCAAATATTTCTTACAAAATTGTAAACACTTGGACACCATTTGTCTTCGAAAATTTCGGATGAAAAATATTACAGATAGATTAATTCACTATTTCAATAAATTAGAAAACTGTATATTTTTTTTACTTAATAATGGCACTTAGATATTTAAGTGGTGAACGGCACTTTTTGCAAATATTTCAAAGTATCGTTAAAACCACCTATACCATAATTAGAACACTATTCATTGTTATTTTTTAAACTAAGTACTATAATTTTTGTGTTTTATATAAGTACATATATATAGGTATATTTATTTCCGTCTTTGCATTTTAACTTTCCCATAAAAACGGTACTATCGGAATCACCCTGTCTATACCAAAGCTGGTTACTTGTGCGTGACAGACATTCACGCCTAACTGTATTACTTTTTTTTGCTCGTTCACCACAATCCTAATTCGCGAGCTATTTTTTACACCGATTTTTTTTCTTTGCAGGTAAACCATGACCACACCACTATCTGCAATTTTCTCGTCAGGCGAGCTTCCTTAATGGAAATCCCACATACGCAGAGGCGGATATCGAAGACGTAAAGATGTACTTGTCCGTCGTCCTAGATAGGAAGACAATTGCACGTATGCACGTACAGGGCCGGCTCCGGATGGCAGGGACCAGGGATCGCCAACTGCAAATTTTAAAAAATAGCACATGAGAAATACTTTTTATTATTTGAAGAGAAAAGAGGTCCCATGAACACGGGAACATTATATATTTTGTACCAAGTTGAAAAATCATGGTGTATGGCTCAAAAACAGCAACTTCGTGTCAATCATTCCGGTTTTGAAGCTTCAAATCAATCGTACTAAGACATTCAGCAGCTAGTGTTGACTCTTCTGTGTTCGCCATATTTTCCATTTTAAGCTACATTGCATTGATGAGGAGAGATCTCCCGAAACAACGTTTTCCTCAGTCTCAGTTGCTTTGCAATCTTATCTTCTCATTTCATAGGTGTTAAGTCACGAATTGTTGACCTTTGTATGCTTACAATAATTATACACTCATTATTTTCATGTCGACTCTGTTATACTTTTTCCAAATTTTCAACATTTATAAATCTTCAATCGAAGATATAATGTTTAGAAAAGTTGTTACAATCCCAAATAAAGAAGTGGTGTCTGCAAAATTTAAAGAATGCAATATTCTTAAGTTTCAATAGATCTCAATAGTTTTTTCTATTTTCAGTCTTGACAAAAACAGCAAATTTTATTTTCTTAGTATAATAGGAACAACATGTGGTTGTCTTAAATGGACGGACATTTGCATCCAGCATTAGTCCACAATGCCCCCCCCCCCATACCATTTTTATTTCTTTTCAACAAGCTGTTTCATGACAAGTATTTTTCCATCATCTACTAAATTATAAGCTTTATCCATGACGCAAGTTGAACTAACCAGTCTAGAAACGAATTTTCATACAACACTGCTCTTATTTTTCAAAAATAAGTTACCTTAGAAACTTTTCCCAAGATGCAATACTTTTTACCAAATTAGTGATCTCTCTATCTATATCTAGCGATCACTCAACCAAAAAAATTCAACCCATGTACGAGTGTTATATGCGTTACAACGTGACAACAAAAAATTATCACCCACTATATTAATTTAGTCGAGATTTTAGGAAACGAAACACTAAAGAATCTAAATCAACGAGCCAATAAAAAATTAAAGCCGTCATGGACTCAAAATTAAAACAGTTTCTTAGGTTAACTTTGGAAGATCTATAACTGAAACACTAAAAAAATTTACCTGCTTTTTTTCCATATACCGTGTTTATTTGTCACTCTTGCTAGCTAAACTAGTAACAAAAATTAAAGGATATTAAAAAAATTTCAAATTTTTGGGTGATTTTCAACAAGGGATAACTCGGAGAAAAATGGTCGTACAGAAAAGAAAAAAAAAAGGAAATTGTAGCCTCAAGTTTCCAATTTTCAGATCTGGAATACTGGAATTTATGCTCCTCTTTTAGACAATTTAATTTAACATATTGATTTTTGTAATTTAACATATTGAAGTTGAAAAAAATGTATAAAATTCGAAAAAATGCTTGTTACGGTGATTTTTGGCCGAAACGATAAATTTAAACATTCGGGGCACTAAGAAAAAAAATTGCAGCGCTTTGCAACTTTGAGGGTTTTTTGGGGACACTTTGAGGTTAAAAAATTACCGACGATATCCTTCATTCATCCACTGTATCCAAAGTTATACCAAATTATCCAAAATTTTTTCCTTAAATTCGCAAATTTTTAACTTTTTTTTCAGCCAACATTATCGCTTTAATTTTTTTTTATCAATCTCCCCCGATTGTATCTTATAGAGAATGTTTTGCAGTTTCCAAAACCCAACATCCAATTTCTGTACGATCGTTCCCGAGTAATTGATTGTCAAAGTTGAAAAGGACTTTTTTTGCTTTGATCGACGATAACCGCGGCAAATCTTCGTACGGAGCTCGTTAAGAGGTCAAATTAAAGCTGATTAAATTGTCTAAAAGAGCTTTATGGTCGCATGAAAATTTTTTTGAAATCCACAGACCATTTTAAAGTCGAGCAAAAATTTGGATTTTTTTTAATATCCTTTAATTTTTGTTACTAATGTATATTTGATCAGTGCTATTCATAGATACTCTGTAATTTGACAAATAATAAACGTAGGCTTGATTTGCTCAAGTTTTTGAAACGGTTTTGTACCGATTATTTTGTTTGCTGCTCTGAGGCCGGCCCTGTCCGTCAGATTGTTTAAATATGAGTGGGTGTTCGCGACGGTTGTTGTACCGTTAGGAAATAAAATCAGCCGGGGCATAGGAAGGAATAACAAAGAGGGAAAATGAACTTGAATAATAAAAAACGGAATGCTGGGTGCGCATGCAGTTATGCATCGACGCGTCACGTCCATGGCTAGCGAAGTGAACTCGGATAGAGGGGTACTAGGTCTGGCCGAATAGTTGGTTCGACATTAGTTTGGTGGTACATTACGTTTGTTTGTTTGACACATGTATATAAAGACAACTCAAGTTAACCTGTTTCGGCCGAAAACGCCACTCCCGGTACATCACTCTTCAGCGCCTCATAACTAATACTATTTGCCACAGAAAAATTTGACAGGGACATATTTTTGAAGTTTAAGATGTGCCCTTTCCGATGGTGTCCATGAAATTCCTCCTAAAATTATTAATTATGAGAAAACGTAGTTTTAAAGAAACAAACACGGTTTTTTTTGCACATTTTTTTTTTTAATCAAATTTTCAAGGAGTTTCCGGTCTGCAATGGACTTGGAACCTCACTAACCGGTGGAATAAATGTTTGAACTTTAAGTATACGTGGTTTAAAGATCGATTTTTTTGCCATATGCGTTCAAAATGGCGCCTGATTTGCAAAATTTTTTGCGTAAAAAATTCAAGAATTTTTTTATTGGAAAATGATGCACTTTTACAAAAAAATTGTCAAGAATAAAATGTTCTTAAGATCACTCAATGAATGCACTCATTCACACGTTCATCACACTTTTTTTCAAATTTTTTTGAGCAATTTTTTATATGATTTTGCAAATAGTAAATTTTTGTAAAATTTAAAAAATTGCTTGAAAATTCTGAAAAAAATTCCAGTGCATTTTAATTTTTATTTTTTGGATTTTAAGAACTTTTTATTCTTGACAATTTATAGTAAAAATGCATTGTTTTCGAGGAAAAAAAATTCTAAAGATCAAATTGGTATCGAAATTTAGAAATGTTTTTCTCGAAAACAATGCATTTTTACAATAAATTGTCAAGAATAAAAAAGTTCTTAAAATCACTCACAGAATGCACTGGAATCAAGCATTTTCAAGCAATTTTTTAAATGTTGAAAAAACTGACTGCAAAATCCAAAAAGTTGCTCAAACAATTTTGAAAAAATTCCAGTGCATTCTGTGATTGATTTTAAGAACTTTTTATTCTTGACAATTTTTTGTAAAAAGTGCATAATTTTCCAATAAAAAATTCTTGAATTTTTACGCAAAAATTTTGCAGTTCAGGCGCCATTTTGAACGCATAAGGGAAAAATCTATCTTTAAACCACGTATACTTAAAGTCCAAACATTTATTCCACCGGTTAGTAAGGTTCCAGGTCCATTGCAGACCGGAAACCCCTTTAAATTTGATTAAAAAATAAAGTTTTTTTTAAACTGCTTTTTTCATAATAATAATTTTTTGGAGGAATTTCATGGACACCATTGGAAAGGGCACGACTTAATCTTTAAAAATGTGTTCCTGTCAAATATTTCTGACGCAAACAGTATTAGTTATGAGGCGCTGAAGAGCGATGTACCGGGAGTGGCGTTTTCGGCCGAAACGGGTTAAAGAAGGATAACACATAAGAACAGCCACTTACAGACAGAAAGCAATAAATGCCGATATCAGAGCGGCAACGCATTGTCCAATAGCAACTGTGGTCTCCACTATGTCTCGCATTGTCTACGAATTGATGTGAAATGCAGGCATTTGACGTTGAAACTCATTCTAGTTCTACGATTTCGTTGGATAGAATTTGTCTTTTGTCCCAAGTCATTCTAGAAGAAGTTATTTAGTTATTATTATAAAGTTATTGACCACCAAAATTTGGTAACTAATGCGCTGTGGAGTTTATGCAGTGCAGTAAACGTTCGGGATTCGATGATGCGTTAATGACCACGACGCTTCTTCAATACCAACGAGAACTAAAACCATCTGTTGCGTTACAAAGCTACAGCAACTTTTAATTGGTATCGCATTCCTTCGCGCACAAAGGATGTCTTGTTAACGCGCTCGCCATCATTCTTATGCAAGACACCATCGTGAAACCGTCATATCGTATGGACAGTTAATACGTAGGACGAATCAGTTATACAGAAAAGCGAGGTCTTCTTATTTGCTTTTCTTTGCGAAGCAGTTGCCAGTAAAAGTTCAGTATATCCTGAAAGACTGATTCCATCTTTCAAAGGCATCCAAATGAACAGGGTTTTATTAAATACATAATTATGAAGGCGTCGAAGATGATGTTTAATAGAGATTGAAAACGGAATAGGGTAGAGATCTGAGCGTCATGAAGCAAAATGGTAAGAGGTGTGTAAATTAAGTAGTGAGACTGGCAACGTAGCGCCCGGTCTAGTAACACTGTGGAGACGGGAAGGGGGTGGGTTAACATGTAATGCACCTTCAGTACAAGTTTGAACTTGTTAGAGTCATTTGTTTGTTCTTTGTGAGTGTTTTCGTAAACCGTTTTTTTCTAGTGCGCTTTAAAAGTGAGTGACATTAATTTTGAGCAACGTGTGCTATCAGGTTTTGCTTCAGACTTGAACACAGCGCAACGTAGACTTCAACACGCCTACGGAGACAGTGCTTTTTCAAGAACCCAGGTTTTTCGGTGGTTTAAGGCATTCTCAGAAAGAAGAGAGTCGATTGAACATGAACGACGCAGCGGAAGGCCTTCATGTTCAAGAACCGATGAAAATGTCGATGGATGGATCTTGCGCGTTCAGATCGTCGGTTGACGACAAAAATGATCAGGGAAGTTTGTTCACTGTTCATCAGATTTTAACTAACGAATTGGGGATGAGAAAAATCTGTGCCAAAATGGTTCCAAAAAACCTTTCGCAGGAACAAAAGGACATCAGGAGAGAAATGTGTCTCGTCTTTTTAGAATCGATTGAAAATGATCCCCATTTTATGGAACGTCTCATTACTGGTGATGAGACTTGGGTGTTTGAGTACGACCCAGAAACCATGCGCCAAAGCATGGAATGGCACACTTCAAGCTCTCCAAGACCCAAAAAAGCAAGAATAAGCAAGTCGAAGATCAAATACATGCTGATTTGCTTTTTTGATAGCCAAGGAATTGTCCACAAAGAGTTTGTGCCTTCAGGTCAAACAGTAAGTCAAACTTTTAAAGAGAGGTTCTTGAAAAACTTCATGAACGAAAAAAATTCATGCGTGTGAGACCAAACGTCAAGAACAACTAGATGTTGCATCACGACAATGCGCCTTGTCACACAGCCATTTCAGTAAACGAATTTTTAGTCAATAAAAATATTCCTGTGGCTCCTCAGCCTCCTTATTCGCCTGACTTGAGTCCTTGACTTTTTTCTCTTCCCGAGATTGAAAAATCATCTCAAGGGACGTCATTTTGGTACCATAGAAAACATTCAAGCGGCTGTAACCGACCATCTGAAAGCTATTCCAGTATATGAGTTCCAGCACTGCAATGAGGAATGGAAGAACCGTCTCCAGCGCTGTGTGGCTTCCCAAGGAAGTTATTTTGAAAGAGACAATACTGATATATAATTCTATTCGAATAAAAAACAAATTGCAACTTACTTATTTCGTCACAGTGATGAAGACAATAACTCTAAATGTCGCTTGGTCCTAAGATTCTTGTCTTTCGACTGTCATCTGGAGACAACATAAGAAGAAAGAGAACATGTTGCAATTCGTATATTTTGTTGTGAATAAACGCTTTATTCTAAGTTTTTAGTAACAATTTTATACAGCAACTATTACGGTTCAACCTCATTTTTTTATTCTATGTATTTTTTTAAGGACTTCCTCATATCGAAAGACGCAGGTATATTCTCATTGCATTCATGTCTATGCATCATTTAACTACCTGACCTACTTACATTCGACTCAAGCCCATTACTCGTCAGTATATCTCCAAAAGAAGCTTCTTTTCATCGGACCTCCTAGCGCCTGGCGAGAACTCCATAAATAATAAAAATACTAGTTTATTCTCGGGAATTAAACTTTTATCCGACAAGGCAACAATTGCTAGAAGACGCGCGTCAAAGCCTGGGAGCCTTTCAAAGGACGAGAGCACGTCCAGGCGCAGGGATGTAGGACTAAGTAATATGAAGTAGGACTAAGATCCGCGAAGGGCGTGCGGAAGCGAGGGGTTATAGGGTTACACGTTCCCATTTAAATCCCGTTAAATATTCATTGGGGTGGCAAACGGTCCTTCTTTAATTAACGTAGACGCTCTATATGGAGTTGATGAGGATTTTTTGTGAGTAAAAAGCGAAATTAGCATGTCAAAGGTCGGCAACCTGTTAGCTGTCACGCTAACGCCACTCCCGTAAAAGTTTAATTAGGTCACATGCTTCTGTACTAGGTTAAAGTCTAATTAATATTGAATCCACTTCCAATACCTTCGATTATTTACTAACAACTAAAACATTACCTTTATCCATTACCCCCAGTTGTAATATTTTGACTTATAAATGAAATATAATTCAATATTATGACAGTAAAAAGAAGATCTAAAATAGCAGATGTACAATTCGTTAGAACTACAGATCACCACAGTAATGTAGCCCTGTGAAGTTGGCACCCCTGAATTGGAAAATAAAGTCTCGTTATCTATATCGTTAGCCCACCAACTGAAAACGGGAAAATCAAAAAATTAAAAAGAAATCCGAAAAACAAACATTAAAAAAAAACGTGGTTTCGCTAGACTATTCGTTTGCCCAAGGTTTGCCCACGTATGCCCAGAGAGTAGTTTATTTGCCCGCCTTTCAAAAAAAAATCGAAAAATAAAAGAAAATTTCATCAATGAAAAAATGAGAAAACACGTATTTCCTTGAGACCATTCGTTTGCCCAGGATTAGCCAACGTATGCCCAAGTGTTACATTCGCTTTCCCAATTTTAATTAACCATAAAAAAGGGAAAATAAGATTCCCCCGCAGAACGGCGATAGAAAAAAAGTCTCTGAGAAAAAAAATGAGACTGGGCAAACCAAATTCAGGTTGAACGAACGAAATTGAGGGTGGGCCAACGAAGTTCAGGCTAAACAAACAAAAATTCAGGTTGGGCAAACGAAATTCAGGACGAGCAAACAAAAATAAAGGTTGGGCAAACGTAATTTAGGGTGGGCAAACGAAGTTCAGGGTGGGCAAACGAAATTTAGGGTGCGCATCCAAATTCAGGGTAGGCAAACGAAATTCACGGTGGGTAAACGAAAATAAATGCTGGGCAAACAAAAATAAGGGTTAGGTAAACGAAATTTAGGGTGGGCAAACAAAATTCACGATGGGCAAACGAAAATAAATGCTGGGCAAACGAAAATATGGGCTAAGCAAACGAAATTCAGGGTGGGCAAACGAAATTCAGGGTAGGCAAACGAAATTCAGGGTGGGCAAACAAAATTCACGGTGGGCAAACGAAAATAAATGCTGGGCAAACAAAAATAAGGGGTTAGGTAAACGAAATACAGGGTGGGCAAACAAAATTCACGATGGGCAAACAAAATTCACGATGGGCAAACAAAATTCACGATGGGCAAACGAAATTTAGGGTGGGCAAACGAAAATATGGGCTAAGCAAACGAAATTCAGGGTGGGCAAACAAAATTCACGATGGGCAAACGAAAATAAATGCTGGGCAAACGAAAATATGGGCTAAGCAAACGAAATTCAGGGTGGGCAAACGAAATTCAGGGTGGGCAAACGAAATTCAGGGTGGGCAAACGAAATTCAGGGTAGACAAACGAAATTCAGGGTGGGCAAACAAAATTCACGATGGGCAAACAAAATTCACGATGGGCAAACGAAAATAAATGCTGGGCAAACGAAATTCAGGGTGGGCAAACAAAATTCACGATGGGCAAACGAAAATAAATGCTGGGCAAACGAAAATATGGGCTAAGCAAACGAAATTCAGGGTGGGCAAACGAAATTCAGGGTGGGCAAACGAAATTCAGGGTGGGCAAACGAAATTCAGGGTAGGCAAACGAAATTCAGGGTGGGCAAACAAAATTCACGGTGGGCAAACGAAAATAAATGCTGGGCAAACAAAAATAAGGGTTAGGTAAACGAAATTCAGGGTGGGCAAACAAAATTCACGATGGGCAAACAAAATTCACGATGGGCAAACAAAATTCACGATGGGCAAACGAAATTTAGGGTGGGCAAACGAAAATATGGGCTAAGCAAACGAAATTCAGGGTGGGCAAACAAAATTCACGATGGGCAAACGAAAATAAATGCTGGGCAAACGAAAATATGGGCTAAGCAAACGAAATTCAGGGTGGGCAAACGAAATTCAGGGTGGGCAAACGAAATTCAGGGTAGACAAACGAAATTCAGGGTGGGCAAACAAAATTCACGGTGGGCAAACGAAAATAAATGCTAGGCAAACAAAAATAAGGGTTAGGTAAACGAAATTCAGGGTGGGCAAACAAAATTCACGATGGGCAAACAAAATTCACGATGGGCAAACGAAAATAAATGCTGGGCAAACGAAATTCAGGGTGGGCAAACAAAATTCACGATGGGCAAACGAAAATAAATGCTGGGCAAACGAAAATATGGGCTAAGCAAACGAAATTCAGGGTGGGCAAACGAAATTCAGGGTAGGCAAACGAAATTCAGGGTGGGCAAACAAAATTCACGGTGGGCAAACGAAAATAAATGCTGGGCAAACAAAAATAAGGGTTAGGTAAACGAAATTCAGGGGTGGGCAAACAAAATTCACGATGGGCAAACAAAATTCACGATGGGCAAACGAAAATAAATGCTGGGCAAACGAAATTTAGGGTGGGCAAACGAAAATATGGGCTAAGCAAACGAAATTCAGGGTGGGCAAACAAAATTCACGATGGGCAAACGAAAATAAATGCTGGGCAAACGAAAATATGGGCTAAGCAAACGAAATTCAGGGTGGGCAAACGAAATTCAGGGTGGGCAAACGAAATTCAGGGTGGGCAAACGAAATTCAGGGTAGGCAAACGAAATTCAGGGTGGGCAAACAAAATTCACGGTGGGCAAACGAAAATAAATGCTAGGCAAACAAAAATAAGGGGTTAGGTAAACGAAATTCAGGGTGGGCAAACAAAATTCACGATGGGCAAACAAAATTCACGATGGGCAAACGAAATTTAGGGTGGGCAAACGAAAATATGGGCTAAGCAAACGAAATTCAATGTGGGCAAACGAAATTCAGGGTAGGCAATCGAAATTCAAGGTGGGCAAGCAAAAAAAAAACGCTGGGCAAAAAAAATAAGGGCTTGGTTAACGAGACTTTTTTCTGTCGCCGTTCTGCGTGGGAATCTTATTTTCCCTTTTTATGGTTAATTAAAATTGGGAAAGCGAATGTAACACTTGGGCATACGTTGGCTAATCCTGGGCAAACGAATCGTCTCAAGGAAATACGTTTTTTCTCATTTTTTCAGTGATGGAATTTTTTTTTATTTACGATTTTGAAGGTGGGCAAATTAAATTACTCACTGGACATACGTGGGCAAAACCTGGGCAAACGAATGGTCTAGCGAAACCACGTTTTTTTAGTGTTTGTTTTTCGGATTTTTTTTCCGTTTTCAGTTGGTGGGCAAAAAAATGTCTACTGGACAAACATGGGCATACGATGGGCAAACGATATAGGTAAATAACGAAAGTCTTTATTTTCCAACTCAGGGGTGCCAACTTCATAGGGCTCAGTAATGTCTGTAGCGTGATTATGAAACCAGATTATAACATATCCCACTAGTGATGACTCTTCATAGATTCTTTAAATGTCTTTGCGAAAATTTATCAATAAATGAAGATTTGGGAAATTTTTTTCTGGATTATCCTGTATTTCTTTCAGCTTGTTTATAATGGTTTAGAAAACTACTTTATGATGTGTCTGCGTCTGCATTACTTATTCGTATACCTGTTGCTATTCGCGCTTGGTCACTCGTGTGCATCCAATGCGGTTTGAAAACCGTTCCCTTCTGTTATTGTAGTGTAACAATTTCGGGTTCCATTTGTAGCTGTTTTATATCTAACTAGCGGCCCGCCCCGGCTTCGCACGGTTTACGACATCACATTAGAAACCTCTAAAATTATCAGTGTTTCTCTACTATATTATGCATGTATTATACATATAAACCTTCCTCTTGAATCACTCTATCTATTAAAAAAAACCGCATCAAAATCCGTTGCGTAGTTTTAAAGATCTAAGCATACATAGGGACAGACAGTGGGAAGCGACTTTGTTTTATACTATGTTATGATCTCCTCATATAAATCTGCTAGCACTTACTCCAATCTTTGTTCCCTTATTCTTGTTGGTAGTATTTTGTTTTTCCAGTTAACATTCCTGTTGATACAAAATTAATTCATTCTATTGTTCAGATGTTCAGTAACTGGTACTGTGGATATGTTGCAATAATTGTTGGGCTTTGTTTGAGAAATATCGTATATCTGGTCTTGTATCTTCTATAACTCTAGGAGTACAGACAAAAATTAGATTTGTAGATCGTTTACTGGTACGAGGACAGTGACTCCAAACATGACGCAGCTATCTCATGAAAACGTAGTTTTCTATTGACGACTTGATTCAGTTTTCGTTTTTCAATGTCCATTCCGTATCAAAAACTGGAAACCAGTTTCCCGCTGAACACCGAAAATGCAGCCTACTTGAAAACCACTCTCTTGATGCATTAACGGCCTGGTAAAAATTCGTCTGTTTGTCTGTGGCGTTATAATTTGGTAGTGCAAATTGGGTTTTATACTATTTATTTCGTATTTCGTCGTTCTGTACGAAAGTGAAAAACTTTCCACCAACCAACGTCACTCTATTGTCATCTTAATGATTCTATAAATATAACATAATAGAATAATAATTGAATTATACGTATATATGTATGTATGTACAGGGTTTGTCCGGAAAGTAATGTCAGTGAGCTTTGAAAAATGGTTTTTATTGGTTCTATGTGTACAAATCTTTATAAAATTTCAAAATACATTCCTCCTGCGTCCACACATCGGTTCCAGCGGGTCTTCCACGCATCAAAAGCCGCACGGTAGTCGTTTTCCGGAATCGCATTTAAAGCGTCGGTGCAAGCCTTCTGAATGTTTTTCACCGACCCAAAATGCTGTCCTTTCATTGGGGTTTTGAGGCGCGGAAACAGAAAAAAGTCTGGGGGGGGGAGGCACATCGGGGCTGTAGGGAGGCTGGGGAACAACGGTGATGCCTGCCTTGACGAAGTCATCGGCCACGAGGAAGCAGGTGTGCGAATGCGCATTGTCGTGGTGAAGCTTCCAGGATTTTGAGATGTCTGAGCGGACGCGTTTCAGCCGCTTCAGCACCTCGACGTAAAACTTTCCGGTTACGGTTGTCCCCTGCGGAACGAACTCATGATGGACCAATCCCCGGCAATCAAAAAAGACAATCAGCATTGTCTTGATCTTTGACCTGGACATCCTGGCCTTCTTGGGGCGAGGGGAGTTCGACGTGTGCCATTCCGCACTTTGCCTTCGTCTCCGAATCGTATTCAAAGACCCAACTTTCGTCCCCGGTAATTACGTCATCAAGGAAAGCGGGGTTTTCTTCGCAGGTGTCCAAAAGTTCTTGGCAGGTTTCGACGCGCCTCGCTTTTTGATCGTCCGTTAGCACTTTTGGCATGAGCTTCGCGCACACCTTCCTCATTCCTAAAGACTCCGACACAATTTCGTGAACAATGGTTTTCGTAATGTCTAATGTTTCGGAAATTAAACGGACACTTAGACGACGGTCAGTGTTCAACAAGTCACGCACACGTTTCACATTGGCGTCGGAACTGGAGGTTGATGGCCGTCCAGCGCGGTTCTCGTCGTTGACATATTCCCGACCTTCTGCGAAGGCCTTTTGCCACCGGAAAATTTGCCTGTCCGAAAGACAATCGACGCCGAAAGCCTTCTTCAACATTGGAATGGTTTCCGCAGCACTCTTCTCCAGTTTCACACAAAACTTGATCGCCATCCGTTGCTCAAGCGAACGTTGCATTTTTTCTTGCACCGGGTCACTGTAACGACTCTCAAAGAACGAGTGATGCGACCGCTACAACGACCGGTAGCCAACTGACGCTTGTTGGATCTTGTTGCCAGATCCCCCCACCACAATCCCAGCACGTAAGGCGCGGGCTGGCGCGTACAGTCTCGGGAAAAAAATTCACTGACATTACTTTCCGGACAAACCCTGTATGATCAGTCCACGTAGACATGTAATTATTATGGTGATCTTTAATGTACTTTAGTATTCATTAATATTCTGCCATTGCTTTAAATAAAAAACTTTTGGAAATTGGGAGCCCCATTTTTTTTCGTAACGATTTTAAAAGGTATCAAAAAATAGATTGTTTTTGGTTTTAAGTAAATCTTATTTAAACCACATTTCCCTTTCACATGTTTACTATTAGCATCTTTCGAAATCGTTAAATCTGCAAGTTTTAAAATTCGTTATGCGGTTAAAGAGATGGTAAGGTGCCAACTTATTTAATGTCCACTTCCGTTACTATCTTAAGACGCCGTGTACGATACAGCTGAGTCAAAGAGATTTATTCGAATTGAGATAAACTAGAACGCAGAGTTCAAGGAGGAATAAGGTTGTTTCCCGACATATAAACGATAAATCTTTACCTTTATATTATCTAGGCATACCTACGCAGGTATAAGCAGTCCAGTAGGCAGAGACTTTTATGTGTTCTTGAAACATAATATAAGGCTAGTTTTGACGGTTCCCTGTGTATTTTTTTTGCGTAGAACACAATGCGCGGGGTCCGCAGAGCTGAAACCGTCCGCTATTTTTTTAAATTAACAATTTGTGAAAAAAAAAAAACGTCTTTTCACATTTCCGCTTATATCTCCGTTCCTTGGCATATTTTATATAGCATATGCATTTAAGAAGTTGTAGCCTATTGAATTTCCAAAATTTTAAGAACAACCCGAAGTCTCCAAGTGCTATTGTTAACTTGCAAATAACTGCTGAAGTTGAAAAAGTGCTTTTTTCACTATTTTTTTTACTTCGAAAGTAGGGTGACTATGATCATGAAATTGACCGGGTTGGGCTAGAAAAATCAATCATAAATTTCTTCAAGTTTGCGAGACTTTTTGAGATTTTGAAAAATATTATTTGGCCCAGTTTTATAACGTTTTCTACGCGACTACCTTTTTTGACACGACGTATGTATATTGTTTTAGCGTTGCCGCTTCGAAATTCTCGGACTTGTGACTATAATATCTTAAAAGTACGCTTCAAGACGCGTATTTAAAAAAAATGGGCGTCAAGATATTGTATATAATGGGGGTCAATATCGGACAATAAACAAAGAAATGGCGTCATTGTTAATTAAGGCTTACAAAAAAAATCGATCGTTAATTACTCGAAAAGTTATTAACGGATCGAGCTGAAATTTTTTTTTGTAACTTCATACTACAAATAGCAGTACCTCCAAGAATTTCATGATCATAGTTGCCCTACTTTCTAAGTTAAAAGAAACTATATGTTTCAAGAACACTTTTTGATGATTTTAGCTCCTTGCCTACTGGACAAGATATTTTGTTTATTTTTGTAAGCATTAAACTCAACATCATAAAATAATAAATAAAAAAAGTGAAGAATACTAATACAGTAGTAATCAAAACAGAAATCTATAAGCCAATTATTTTCAAGCATTTTCTGAGCATTTTTTTGCAATTTGTCGTTAATTGGTATATTCTTTCAACCCAAAATTCACTAATATACTGAACTGAATTGAAATAAAATGTAAAACTTGTATTTCTTTCTATTTATCACAAGATCGATTATAACTATAAAATACATCTTGATTACTTTCAACGTCAAAATAATACTAGATGATTCAGAATTTTGAAAACATTAAAAACGAAAAGCAAACATCAAAATCAAGAATCGTTAAAAGCAAAACTTTAAATTGTTAAATGTCTTCAAACTTCTTATAAAACAGAGCAGTTTTTCTTATTATTTTTTTTATTTTTAAACTCCGAAATGGCTGAAACTACCTACTTCGGATGTTTTTTTAGGTTTAAAACAACCCTGTTTTGATATTAGTTTTTCACCCGAATTCAAAGATAAACATTCCCATATGATAAATACTTTTGGGAAAACGTACCTAAAATATGAATATAGGAATATTTTTATTTTTGTATTCTGTTAACATGAGCGTCTTAAATTTGGATTAAAGCAATACTTAATGATAAATAAAGCTCTAACATTTTTGGAACTGCAGGTATTCTCATAACATATAACAATTAAGTGTAACCAGTTATTGTAGCTAAATGCGCAAGAAATATCCTAAACCTATTCAGTTTTCCATATATCCAATTTTTTTTTAATTTCTGTAACATTTTTCGATAAGGTTAAAACATAAAAAATTACTAGTTCGTATGTCTTAACCTTCCAATTGAAATTTATTATAAATACATTTTTGAAACAAAAATAAACGTGGATTAGACCTTCTGTGTATAGCATACAAAAAAAATACTCATTGTACTTTAACTCAAAGGTTGTGTGGTAAGTATTGCATCGATATCTTTTTTTTTCAATCAATGTCCTTTTTGGTATCAATACCTTTTTTTGGCGACTTCGGATCGATAAGGACTCTTCATACTTTACCATAAAACCACAATATCAAGGTTCATACCAAAATCCAGCTGTCCGAGAATTTTTCCCAAGTGCAATGTCTAATAATTTCACTGGACTATAAACAGTTTTGGGACCGCTGACCGCGAACCGGAGCACTTGTTAAAACAAAGTGCGCCTTGGAGGATGTCGGCGACGGCGAGGCAAAAATGTCGCGGGCAGCAAGTGGAACCAATTATTCCCGACTTCTCGGCGGTACTGAGCCCATCAAATTACCGTGACCCGAACAGTTACGATCCGAAGTTGACGTGAAAATTTTCGCTTCGTTCTTCTACCTGCTACTACCGTTCGACGCCGAATCATCTGCGTGCACTTTTTGTTTTGACTTTTTTTTCCGGCTGCGGAATTTTAATTGAAAAATGTCGCGGTTAGTCGTCAGACAACATCGCTGGTTGTATAGACAGCTCGGCTGGATGATGTAGTAATAATTGTTGGGGATTTGTCATCAGGGCAGTGGCTGTGGCGTCAACTGTCATATGCAGGAGTCAGTGGCGGCCCCTGCTAAATGTGAGTGTTACAAACGTTACAAATATGTAAAGGGTGGTCCATCTATTGGTTTCTTTTTAAACTAAGTGTTATTTCTACATTTCCGACACTGACGCGCTTGACATTTGACATATACGCATATAAAGCAACGAAATTTATCACACACCCAGTTTTTAAAGTTTGCTTAAATTCTGATAATTTGTGCATTACAGCATTGATTTTTTTTTTGCTTCTGACAGGATTATAGCTTGTGATATTCTGCGTCTAATAAGCCGAAGTTGAAGGCGGTATGTCGATTGTGTGAAAAGATATCGCTAAAAAAGTAAAATTTCAATGTTTTCAAAGAAACGTAAATAACTTCGAAAATAGTAAATCCCTTTCGAAGTTGTTAGACTCGTATTAAAGTGTATCTATTTGACTAACTGAGTCATTTTGAAAAAAAATTTCCTAGACATGAACAAACTCTAAAGTTGAACCAAAAACATCACGAAAATTCAAAATTCTACCATCCTTAGTAACGTTTTCGTGAAAATCTCTGTTCCTGAAATTTTAATAAAACACAGAGATCTAGAGGGATATTAATCCTAAATATTTGTTGGAGTAATGTGTGGCGTACAGGGCTTTTTTTGAATGTTCGTGATATTTTTGGTTCAACTTTAGATTTTTTCATGTCTAGGAAATTTTTTTTCGAAATGACTCAGTTAGTCAAATAGATACACTGAAGATTTCCCTTTAATACGAGTCCAACAACTTCGAAAAGGATTGACTATTTTCGAAGTTATTTACGTTTCCTCTTTTTTGAAAACATTGAAATTTTACTTTTTTACCGATATCTTTTCACACAATCGACATACCGCCTTCAACTTCGGCTTATTAGACGCAGTATATCACAAGCTATAATCCTGTCAGAAGCAAAAAAAATCAATGCTGTAATACAAAAAATCAGAATTTAAGCAAACTTCAAAAAAGTGGGTGTGTGATGACTTTCGTTGCTTACTGTATGTATGTGGTGTCTAACCTCCCCTGTAAGAAATGGATCGTTTTACGCTTGAACCAGTGGCGATTGTGGTGATATTTCAGTTAGCCATATATTGAAAACGACGCATGGGACCCATTTCACTTTTTTAGGTGATGACTACCTATACACCTCTTACAGAAAGGATTTATAGTGAAAAAACCGTCAACAAAGTTTGCGAAAAATTTTTCAAAAAAAACTGCAAAACATCCTGGGATCTCAGTAACGCTCTGTTGAATATTTACAGTATATATTTTTTTTCATAATCTACAAACAAATATAAGGAGAGGTTTTTCGATTTGTTACAATATACTTTTTGTTTCAAAAAATTATGGCCATTTCAATTTTGGGAAACAAAGTGTTCCTATAAAATTAAAATTAAAATGACCATAACTTTTTTGAAAAAAAAATATTTTCTAACAAATCGAAAAACCTCTCCTTATATTTGTTTCTAGATTATGAAAAAAAAATATACTGCAAATATTCCACAGAGGGTTACTGAGATCCCAGGGTGTTCTGCAGTTTTTTTTGAAACATTTTTCGCAAACTTTGCTGACGGTTTTTTCACTATAAATCCTTTCTGTAAGAGGTGTATAGTCATCACCTAAAAAGTGAAGTGGGTCCCATGCGTCGTTTTCAAGATATGGCTAACTGAACTATCACCAACCGCCACTGGCTTGAACAACGTTGGGAAATATTGAAAAATTATTTCCAAAGTGAATGCTGTGTTGCAGAAACAGTGAGAAAATTGAGAACAATTTTTCGTCGAAATGAAGCTCCGTCAGCGCCTGGTGTAAGAAAGTTCTTAAGGAAAGTTCGTGAAACTGGCATGCTTATGGATAACAGAAGTCATCCACGTGCTCGTCCGGTGCGCACAGCTGAAAGAATTGCTGCTGTTGCCCAAAGTATGCGTGAAAACCCAAGAACCTCAACTCGTCACAAAACACAACTTAATGTCAGTCACACTGAGGAGAATATTGCATAAAGACCTCGGATTATTTGCTTACCAGTTGCAACTTACTCAAGAGGTAAAGGAAAATGGCCATGCACTGCGTTATCGCTTCTCCGTGTGGGCTTTAAATGAGTTTGAAAATGACGCCGATTTCAATCGAAAAATCATTTTTCCGGACGAAGCTCATTTTCATCTTGGAGGACATGTTAATAAACAGAACTGTAGGATTTGGGGTTACGAAGATCCACACGTAGTCATAGAGAAGTAAATGCATCCTTCAAGAGTGACTGTTTGGTGTGGGTTTTGGAGTGGTGGCATCATTGGTCCGTACTTCTTTCAAAATGAAGATGGTAACAGCGTTACAGTAAATGGAATGCGTTAGAGAGACATGTTAACTGATTTTTCGTGGCCGCGATTGGACGATTTGGACTTGGACGAGCTTTGGTTCCAGCAGGATGGAGCAACGTGTCACACAAGCCGTGAAACAATCGATCTTTTGCACACTAAATTCGGTAACCGTGTTATTAGCCGTTTTGGAGACATTAATTGGCCATCGCGCAGCTGCGATTTAACACCGTTGGACTATTTTTTATGGGGATATATTAAGGTCCGTTGTTACTCCAACGATCCACAAGCAATTGACGCACTGAAGGAAAACATCAATCGAGTTATTCGTGCAATAGAGCCACGAATAATAATCAAAAATGTACTGCAACATTGGGTGAAAAGAATGAACTACTGCCAAGCCAGCCGCGGCGGCCATTTAACTGAAATTGTTTTTCATAAATAATGGAAAGGCATACTTTCTTGAATAAAGCAACAGTCATTTAAAAATATTCAACGATGTAGTTTTAATGGCAATTTTGAAAAGAAACCATCTGATGGCCCACCCTATAGATACTAATGAGAAGTATAAAATTTTCAGTATACTGAACAATTCTATTTGAATCTGTAAGTTTCGAATGAAAACAGAATTGTTCGGTATACTGAAAATTTTATACTTCTCATTAGTATATACAGTAAGCGGCAGCCTAATGCGTACATAGGAGGATATTAAATACATATTAAATGATACATTTTTTATGTCATAGTTAGGCGAATTTACTACTAGCGTCTAGCCAGCACCAGGTCACGGGCGATCCGACCAATCAAACCGAAAAAAGAAATGCCGCGCATGCTTCTAGACAATTTTTCTGCTGAGAAATAAAATAAAACTGTAAATCCTGTAATCAATTTTCATTAAATAATAAGACACATTTTGTCTGTATTTCCTTAAAAATTAAATTTTAATATCAAAAAAGAATCAAGCTAAGTTAGTAAGGTGATTGCTTTAAACCTTTCATATCAAAGTTTTGTGATTTACTGACTTCAAGTTTGCCGCCTTCACCGCGTTACACAGGTATTTCTCATTGGCCAGGGTCACCCGTGACCTGGTACCGGCTAGCGTCTAGCCGCTAGATGCTAGTCGTTTGTTGTCGTACTTCTCGTTTGGTTAATTTATATTTTATATTAGTATGCGAATAGTTGTTCGAAGGGAGATGTGCTGACGTATGTGTTTTAACTTACACATATGCGTAAAATCATTGGCAAATGACAATACTGATTGGTGATACGCACTTTTCTAATCAGGCACTAGACCAGAATAAAATATAAAATGGTATTTCAAATTTTAACTCAAACAGCCCTACCGAGAAACCGGATGCCTTTCAGCGCCTGCGCTAGCGATTGGATTGCGATTGGTTCTCACCTCATGTTTACATCTACTGAACAAAGAAGTTAAATTATCAATTGCCCTTCATTCGGCTATGTACGCATTAGGGTTCCGCTTACTGTATAGGGTGGACCATCAGATAGTTTCTTTTAAAACGTTAGTGACAACAAACAGTTGTTAGTGACACAAACAACTGTGCGAAATTCGTGAAAATATTGTTTGCACCTTTTAACTTCAGTAGATGTGGAACGATCATTTTCTTTCTACAACCATATGTACATGTCAAATCGCTCACATTTAACGAGAAGAAATGCAGAAAGACTACTGGTTGTGGCGACGTATGCTCAAGCAAATCAGACAGTCAGTGTTTCTGAATGACACAAGCGATAAGTATGTACAATATTAACACGTGTGTTTATTCCTGTCTTTTTGATCTCTCATGTGTCCGTCCATGACATGAGGGATTACGAATCCGACCCTGTATTGTAGCACACTTCGGACCCTAAATTGATTACCATGGCATAACCCCCGAGAAAAATGGTCCGCGCACGCCCATGGCAGCTAGTAAACAAAAACGCTGCACGGTTTCATAAGAATAATCCGATTTCTAAACGGGAATCGTCGCGTTTCGAATCCGATATCTCGTATTTCTCGTCGACGCTCTCGCCGAACGCAAAATCGAATCTATCGGCGGCTGGAAAAGAAACCGCGCTTCCGCGGTGCTGGTGGAGGCGATTTCGAAACCGTAATCCGCTTAGGAGAAACCTAATTCGGGTAGTTTCCGCGATCGGGGTCGAGCCAACACCATCCTCGGGACGTCGGTGCTTCTGGTCTCGGATCAGCTGGGAGACAATCGCGTTGCGAGTATGGTTTGGAAAAGGGTGAGGTTCGTTTCTGTGGTTGTGAGGTGTGACTAGTGCCAAGTTTAGTTTTTCTGAAATTGGTATATTTCCAGGAGTGTGGCACGCAAAAGTTTTGAACCCAGTGAGATGAAAATGTGATCGCACTAAAAAAAAAAGTGTTTTTCGTGTAATTTCTTGACAACGTTAAGGAATGTACAGGATGATCCAGGCAGTCTGTCCATCCTATTTGTTTGTAATTATCTAAATGACGTAATATTTAAATCTGTTTGAGGGACAGTGGAAATTAGTTATGGCCATCTTCTGTCTCCATGGTACCTTAACATTACATTGTCACCGACTTTATATAAGTATTCAAAATTTCAGCAAAATTGGTTGAGAGGAACTGGTTTGAATTTAATTTGCAAGATATGAACTAAACATACACACTCGTACACACAAATGTGAACTGAATAAAAAACTTGTAAAAATACATCAACTTCTAAGACTGGGGGTCTCAATCAGTTTTGCCCCCTAGGCCCCTGACAGGCTTAGTCCGCCACTGCATAAATACACATCGAACACATACGCTTTTTCTTTTGTTGACTATCTGTGGGCAACACAGCAATTTATTAACAGCTACTAGAACAAACTAAAAATGTTTTTCGTTATCAACATGAGTTTTTCTAAAGCGGTACACAAGATTATTGTAAAATATTGATTTTTCGCAAAACGCCAGCAGTTGAAAAAGAAAATCAAATGTTACGAAAAAAACTATATTAATTTGTTTATAAATACCGTAATTTTTAACCCATCGAAAAAAATCGTGTGTTCCGCTTCGTAGATAATACCGCAGCAGAGCGGTATTTTTGAACATTTCGGAGCAACATTGTTGTTTCACAAATTAGGTTAAAAATAATTGTTAAACATTTTTTCCCATCAATAATTCCTTTTGGATATCATACTTGGGATGTTTTTACATTTAAGCAAAAAAAAATCCAGAGGGGTTTTGTTGTTAACTTTTTTCTTTTCTTTGGGTGTTAATTTAACAAACCGAATGTTCGTATAACGTGAATTTTGAAAGCTCTACGCGTCAAAGGTACTTTTAAAATACCGCGTTACGGCATTACACAAGAATTATTTTTATGAGTGTAGAAACGCGTAAATATCGCAATAAACACCGGCGAAATGTAAACACGCATTATACGAGGCGCGTTCATAAAGTAAGGGCCATTTGGTCACAGAAAAAAATGTACTCATAAGAAACAAATTTTATTGTCATATTTAGTTAGGTACAATCTTACTTTACTTCTCTACATAATCGCCGTTCACTTCTAAGCATTTTTCGTACCGCTGCACCAGCTTCTTTAACCCCTCTGCATAGAAGCTTGCCGCCTGAGAGTTGAACCAGTTGACAACGGCGTTTTTGAGTCCCTCTTCGGTTTCAAAACGTTGTCCACCGAGCCACTGTTTAAAATGCCAGAAGAGGAAGTAGTCGCTAGGTGCAAGGTCGGGACTGTACGGTGGGTGGTCAAAAAGTTCCCAACGAAAATCTTGAATTTTCTCATTGGTTTTGGCAGCAGTGTGAGGACGCGCGTTATCGTGGAGGAGGATTATGCCAGATGACAGTTTCCCGCGGCGTTTGTTTTGGATCGCACGTCTCAATTTTTTGAGCGTTTCGCAGTACACGTCAGCTGTAATTGTTGTCCCACGTTCCATGAAATCAACCAAAAGAACACCGTCTTTGTCCCAAAAAATTTGTAGCCATCAATTTTCGACTTGTGTACTGAGTTTGCTTAAACTTTTTCGGTTTTGGTGAAGATGAGTGTCGCCACTGCATCGATTGCAGTTTTGTTTCTGGGTTGGCGTAGGATACCCACGTCTCGTCCCCAGTAACAATGTGAGAAAACAAATCATCTCCATCTTGTTAATAACGGGCCAAAAACTTTCGTCCACTAGACATTCTTTGCTCTTTGTGGTGGTCGGTGAGCATTTTTGGTACCCACCTTGCACACAATTTGCGGTATGCGAGGTTTTCTGTGACAATATTGTAAACAGTAGTGCGTCCAAGTTGAGGAAATTTGTTAGCCAGGGCACTAATCGTCAATCGACGATCAGATCGCAGTGTTTGGTCCACTTGTGAAACGATTTCATCGGTCTGGATACTGAGCCTGCCACTCCGCTCTTCGTCATGGACATTTGTTCGGCCATTTTTAAAATCACGGCACCATTGTCTAACCTTTCCTTCACTCATAACTGTAGGTCCGTAAAGCAGGCATAACTCCCGATGAATTTCAGCAGCCGACGATCCTTTTGCACATAAGAAACGAATCACAGAACGCACTTCACAGTTGGCGGGATCAACGATTTTCGCGGCCATTGTTCTTTGCATTCACGGACAACAATACGACTTCAGAATCAAAGCAAATGACGCTGTAGCTTCGCAATGAGTCAGTAGATGGCGCTGCAGTAGTAAAACTGTGCTTCGAACCGCCAATATTTATATATAAGCAAACGGCCCTTAGTTTATGAACGCGCCTCGTATTATATATACAGGGAAGGGTTTACGAGTGGTTTCACGCGGTAAACATTAAAATATTTTCTCGCTTTTACTCTTGCAGATGGCACACTACGATTGTTATGATAGCGCTTTTGATGTCGCATAACGAAATGCTTCGGTGCCGACATTTTATAGTGTATAGATTGTCGTTTTTTTGTGTAAGGGTCCGTTTTTGTAACAGCGTGTTTACTCATCGTAAGACTCCCGGAAAGTCTACATATCAGTAATAAAACAGAGTTCGTGTATTTGGAAGAGTTCCAGTATCGATTAAAGTATTTCTGAGTCGACGACTTCAGCTAGTGAATGAAATGTGAAATAATCCTTTAAGGGTGCGGTTCCTTGAATAGCAACAAAAATACGATACGGCTTGTCAAGCTCAATCAGTGAATTGTAAGAATGTGACACAAACGTCAGTGTCCTTGGAAGTATTTTTATTTATAGTCGTAATACGACCTGGGAAACAAAAAAAGCGGTGCAACTTTATGATTCCATGGACGTGCATATATCTTTTATAAATTCGAAAATTGTGAAATAATTTTTTTCATTTAAATCAATATAGGAGATTAAAATTAGCCTGCATACAAAACTCTTAATATTTGTAATATAATTTGTTGTAAATAATGCTTATTTAGTCAGACAATCCCAAAAAATTGTCTGTGTTAATAAACCTAGCTGAAATACACGTCACTGGCGTCTTCAACAAGTAATTTAAGTTCCTAATTCCTAGTCGTAAATCATTTTAACGACGTCGTAAAAATTTTATGGCACAGTGGACCGAACAAATATTAGCAATGTATTATATGCAAAGTGGTTTACCGACAGTGGTTTACGTTGCGCCACCAGCCTCCAGCAGTTGGCCGGCCAGCGCGTTGCCGGCTCTTTAAAATTTTCTTGAGTATAGTAATATACATAAAGTTGTTTTAATTTATAATTATTTTTTCGAGCGATTTTTAAAGGTTTATTTTAATGCTAACTAATAAATTTATATCTATGTATTTTTTTTTAAATATTTCCAAACTAGCTTTCTAAGAACGTCACGAACTAACAGTTTCCTGAAGTATGAAATATACTTGTATAGTGAGCTTAGCAATTTTAGAAAATAAATCTGACAACCTTGCTTTTTTTCTGCCTATTTTCAATTTAGAATGGAAAGATAGTACGTAAAGTATTCTTTACTCGACCTGTAGATAACGTATTACAAAAGCCGGAGTTTTGGCAGCTCATTCGAATATCGAAGTGTTGGTTAAAGTACAAGATCCCGACCTAAGTCGACCTCCCCTCATCCTTTTTCCTAATTAAATATATATTTTATACAATGAAATGTATAAATCAATACAATGTGCTAGGGTTGCCGCGCCATATCCGCGCAAGGCTATTTTTAATTAAAAATCAGTTGATGCAATTTTTTGTGGTCATTACGGTCATTCTTTTTCTTTAAAAAAATAGTACCTACCATTCGAAAACCAAAGATGTACATAAAACATCCAAATGTAAGGTTGCCTACCATTTTCCCGCCGTATACGGGGTTGCCAGGTGTAAACAGGTGAACTGATATTAGTAATATTACCCTCATCATTTTTCCTAATAAATTATATATGAAAATGTAGTTAATTTTATATAGCGGATATGATGGTATAGGGGTTGGCTCTAAAGTGCGCAGAGTCTAGGGTTTAAGTGGGGTGTTAAAGTATGAATAATTGAATAAGAGATAAGGCGCGACGGCGAACACTGCACGTATTAATATATGTAATAAAGAAGAACACAGGTGTTCTGTGCACAAAATACGTCGAAAGATAAACTTAATATGGCGGCAGACTATTACCTGCGCAAAGCGCACAAGTACAAGATTCGGGTACATTCAGGGTTAGACGCTCTGTTTACGAAACTCCCGATAATACCCTAGCGGATTTCGACGTCACTTGTGCCGTTCTCTCGGTACCTATTTTACGAGACCTCGGTCTCCTTGTTCTAGTCTTCTTGGCCTAGCCAACTGCCGAAAGCAAACCTTTCAAACCGTTCAGCGTTGCCGTACTTTCCGACTATAAATCGACTTTTAAAAACGCGGTCAATAAATTATTTCATTGACCAAACTTGTATATAATAATAAATTAATAATTTATCGTGCATTATAAACATACTGCACTATAGAGTTCCATGTTAAATTAAAAAAATATGATATCAACATTTCACTTTTGCAAGTTGCAACCCTGATTGCTTATACATGGAAGAGATAGGAGTTTTCCTCCCCCGCACCTCGTTGACCAACCTCCTTAAATAGAAAATCTCCATTTGTAAACGTACATTGTCACAAATCGTATTTTTTGCTTTATTTACTATTCGTTGATATTGTCTCAGATGCCTAAATCCGGCCTGGGTCATCCGTTTTTCCGGTACGTCAATTAAGCTACCACCATTTTTAATTATTCGCCTATAATTTGAAATCCCTCTAAAAACCCCCGATTTCATTTGTCATTAATTATATACAAGATAAAAGGAATGACTTTGGCAAGTGGGTCAATTACACTTGTCTCTATTGAGTATGTACCGGATTAAACTAGACGCTGTTTTATATATTCAGATGTTTTATTTATAAAGCAGAATCTACAAGGAGCGTGGCAAAATGTTAATGTAATTATTACTATGGTGTTATTGAACTGTCTCACCTAACTCAAGTCCCGATATGATACATACATACTATATATATATGCAAACATACTGAGCTAAAATTGCTTAATCGCATTTGAATATTTCGTTGGACTGGTAAATCCAGTTACTCTTTTATCATTTCTGAGAAAATTGACAAGAAAATAAGCCTACGTGACAAAGCTCGCCAAAAAAAAAAATCTATCTATTATTATCGTTCTTTTTTTTTCAGACTGATCCAAATACAGCCTTCCTACGGGCAGCTAGAGCTGGGCAACTGGATAAAATACAGGAATACTTAGATTCCGGAACTGTTAGGGACATAAACACTTCAAATGCGGTAAGTCTTACCACACTAGCCATCTTCAGATTTTCACAGTTTGTAAGCACTTGAAGCAATTTTTTTCGGAACTAGCCCATCACTAGCTTTAGAGATGGGCCAATCTTGATTCACAAGGGATAACGACTTTAAATTAGTATAATTTTCTGATACTTTTTCAAACTATATATTTATTGTAAGTAACCTTGTTAAATAGGGGAAGGGAGGGAAAAACTTATTTGCCCAAACATCCGCATTATTTATTACCGGCTCTTAACAAACTTTTTATCTGTAAGAACCGTAATGGTGGCACGTTTCATGAGCATTTATTATCTATATCTCTACACACACGTATAACATGTTATTTATGTAAATACGCGTTATGTATTCACCTAGCCTTTATTGTTTTTGTTATTGCTATTAAGTTAAGCAAAATAACATGGAAACTGAGGGTAGTACGAGTATTTACACAAGACATATTCTAATAATAACATGCTTTCGAATAAACGCATCAAATGGATATGGTGCGTTTAGTAGTAAGCAGGTTTATACTATTTTTAGATAGACCGGTATAAAAATAGAAGAAACTCCGTGTATGAATGACTATATTTATTTGCAAGCAAGTTAGTGAGATACAGGTTGTCGCAGGATATGCCGAGAACAGTACGATTAATAAAGTAAAATACCTAATATAATATAATCGACCATGCCTTCATTTATTGACATACATACATATGTAGATCGGATCTCAGGTTCTTTCTGAAATACAAGGGACGGACTCAGTTATTGATTGAAATAATTTCGGTTTAAATTACAGAACTGCATCGCTCTATAAAATATATCTTGTTATAATTTTTATGAAATCTTTGCATTAAAGAGGAAATATGTTATTTTAGGTCGGCCATATTGAATTTTCTTCGAAAAATTTTGAAAATCTGACGTAGATTCTGAACGAGCAGATCCTTTGTCAATATTGACTTGTTAATGTTTTTTAGTATTTTTTTACGTTTATTATTAAAAAAAAAAAACAATATTTTCATATACACGTATGTCCCTAATGATATTTCAGGTATAGTGAAAATCACAAACATGATAATTTAAAAATGCTACGATATCTCGGCAAAAATAATATAATTGAGCAAACTCAACGACACTTGATGGTGGCACTTCACTTGGCGTTGCGTATTTGTGTTTGAGAATCGCTGTATTTGTCCAAATATTTGATGTATTCGCAAATATTCCAAACATGCCATCCACACATATATCAAAATACTCAAAATATGCCAAATATTTGAATATTCAGAACCAGGGAATACAGTGACGGACGTGTTGACAGCGACAGCAACTTATTACCTGAATGCTTCTAATTACCAATACATGTTAAATCAAGATAAGTACAAAGTTACTAAAAGACCATGACGAACGGCGCTGGTGGGACCAAGTGTGAACGGTTACCGCAAATAATCCATTGACTTCTTTGATAGGTAGCGAATGTAATTGCCGTGGGCAAATACAACAAATATACGAATACGCTACCCCAAGTGAACTGCCGCCATGAAAGAGGAAGACTTGTACTTTAAGATCCCACACATACAAAATTCGCGGTTTTTTTTTTACAAAATTCGCGGTGCTACATAAACGCAAATATGTCAAAAAACCAGTGTTTTTTTGCACTTTTAGGTTAGGATATCTCAAAAACCTGATGTGATACAGCAATTCTGAGCTCTGATTTGTTTTCAGCAGGCAAAATTACCTGCACAACAACCTGAAAACAACAATTCATTGTCCAGGGGCAAAATCTTGCAGGGTAGTGTTATTTACTTCAAGGGTTTATTTAATACGAACAAAACTTCCTAAAAATATGTATGTAACGAAGTCAAAGCAGAATGCACTTTTTTTGTTTTGAATTAACAGATTTGTGAAAATGTATTGAATACCTGGTATAATAGTAGTTCCATCGCCCCCGTATACGTGGTTATCTCTGCCCCCTGCAGACGATGCAAATTCTGTCTGCGTTCCAGTCGCTAGTCGCGCATCCGACCGACTACCCGATGTCTTCCGGCGAGGTGGTGCTGATTTTTTTCAAATTCCAGAACGGCCTGAACGCCCTCCATCTGGCCTCCAAGGACGGCCACGTGGAGATCGTCAGGGAGCTGCTGAAGAGGGGCGCCATCGTCGACGCGGCCACCAAGAAGGGAAACACCGCGTTGCACATCGCTTCTCTTGGTAAGTGCCTTCTATTTCTGCGGTGATTAAACGTAAAAGAATTTTTAAAGGAAACTGTAGTGACGTGTTCTAAAGATATACAGTTAGCAGCAAAAATATTCACACTTTTTGAAGGTTGCTTAAAATTCGTACTACAGTATTGATTATATTTCCTCTTGATGGTATTGCAGCTTATGAAATTCTGCGTCTAATAAGTCCAAGTTGGAGGTGATACGTCCATTGTGTGAAAATATATCGCTAAAAAAGTAAAATGACGATGTATCTGACTAACTGAGCCGTTTTTGGAAAAATTGTTCCTAAACATAATTGAATTCTAAAGTTGAACCTAAAACATCATAATAAGGAGAAATTAGGCGTATAAGTACGTTAGAAAACGAACCCATAACAACTTATGTCTGAAATTCTTTTAATAAAATAATTAATTGTGTGGGCATTAAAAAAAATTAAATGTTTCTTCTGCACAAAACACAAATTCGATTGGTTTCTCATTAATAGTTGTATTGGTTCCGCGTTGTAAAATAAGAAAACATTTTTTTAAAACAATGGCTTATTGTTCACGGATGTTTCAAATCAAATGGTATACCTAATATGATACATACTGTATACATAAATATAATCATAATATTTTGGTGTCTACTATCTCCAGTTTAGTCTTGTCCCATTCTTTCTGACTCACCCTGTATAACAATCAGTTGACGGTGTTGACAGTTGAGGTAATGGAACCATATATATACATATGTAAACATCTACTACCGTTTGTTCAAGTGGAATAAATTTATTTTTCCTGGACATGTCAAATTCTCACGCTACCACTGACCAATCACAGTGGAAGGACATTTATCTTGAGGTGGTAATTGTTCAACACTACCAAATAAATTCGTGCTAATTAAATACAAAATAATTTTGGCGCACACTGAATTTTTACGAGTGAACAACGGGTATACATGTAGGATCCCTTAATTGTAATTATAAACGAAACAGAGCGTGACTTCCGCGGTTTTAACATTCTCTTTACGTTTTTATGTCCTGCAACTGGTTGTGACCAAATGCAGAGCATCAAAACGTGGTTCGCGTCAATTATAGTGTCTTTTGTATGGTCAATGGCTAAAATAAACGTGTAGCACGTCTTTTCAAAATCTCTTCCTCTACGTCCAAATCCTCCATAGCTTCTTGAATTAGATCTCCATCTGCTGGAGCGTACGCTGATTCATCATGAGCAACTTCATGCTTTCTTATACTCGTACTGACACATACCTATAACGTATCCATATTAGCCGACCCTTCCTCGCTCACAAGCTTGTTTTGTGTCCTGTTCCTAACTGTACCATTTCGGTCCAGTAAACAGTTGTTCATTTTTAGACATACTATATAATAATGCCATATCCCCAATTAGATTCACTTAATATTTGTGATAAGACACTAGTTTCAAAAGAAAAAATTATTTATTTATCTAATACAACTTTCGTACATGAAATATCTTATTGTACCTGAGGTATTTTTGGTTTTTCCGATCATTTTTTACTGGTTATTGATTAATAGCCCTCATCCACATCCAACTGAACATTTTTTCTATTGTTACGCTGTATAAGAGTAGGGTCAAATTGCGTTCCAAGGAACAATAGCCATACACAAGTGTTTAGTTTCCTGTTTTCATTATCGAAATAAATAAATAACATGTAATAGTGTCAAATGTAATAGTAACTATTTATACGCTGTTGCTCGTATCACATTACATTACTCATTGTTTTTGCGGTAGGCAATTAATAATCAGGTCAAAATACATCACTCGAACCTGAGTCATTGAAAAAGGGGGTCAAGTGTAATCAAGTAATCATTAAAAGTAAAACTTATTGCCATATCTGAAAGAGCAATCTTTTTTAGTTCTTTAAAGACCGAAGGCCGTTCTTTTTTTCCTTTAAATTTCACGTAAATCCAACTCACAACTGTTTTGTTGCTTTATGCTTGGGATTATTATTTGGAAGCTAATGTTAGAGTCAATCAATAGTTAATTTTTACTGATGTTATTGTTATTTTAAGTTTTTTTATATATTATTTCAGCTGGTCAAGAAGAGGTTGTACGATTGCTGGTCCAACATGGGGCCTCACTTAACGTTCAGTCACAGAATGGCTTCACTCCTCTCTACATGGCAGCGCAAGAGAATCACGATGGGGTTGTTCGATATCTCCTGTCGAAAGGGCGAACCAGACGTTGGCCACCGAGGTATGAACATGTATCATTTTCTATTAACATTGATATATAACAATGATTTTTATGTAGTGATTTAAAAAAAATTGTGCTGGTTTTTTTATTATTTTTACTTTGGGAATGAAAAATGACTATTAGAACCAAATTCAAACAGGTAGTATTAGATATTATTTAATATGATATATAACAATGATTTTATGTATGGTGATTTTAAAAATTTGTTGCTGAATTTTTTTTATTATCTTTTAGTTTTGGCATGAAAAATGTAAAAACCTATTATAGGCCAAAATTCAAACATTAGTTAGGTATTACTCCAACAGGGTATTGACTTTTTGTACTCACGTAAAATCAAAATTACTAATTATTGTGAAAATGAAAAAGAACTCTTCTATTTCCAAATAACAATATTTATTTGTAATAAATTTGTAATAAAACAAAATAAAAAAAAAAAAAAACCTTTACCAAATCCAAAAAAAAAATATGCTTCCTCCCCCCCCCCCCTCCACGTCGTTAGCTCTGGTTTAGCAGAAGGAAAGTGTTTTTGCCAAATAATTTTTTATATTACCAACATACTTGTGTATGAACTCAATACAAATAATATGTTTGACAAAAATGCCCATTATAAGGGAAACTGGGTTCTATTTTCAAATAACATTTTTTAAATATGTACTTTAGATTTTTTTATATACCAACATACTGTGTAACCTACATAATATTTGAAATATCCAAAAATGTCTTTTTATGCTAATAAATTAAGCATTATAATGGCACATTAATCACTGTTATTTTGATGTACAAGTCTCCATACAGATACTAAAAATACTAATTTCCCTAATTACCTTATTTACAGTACAATTATCTGTTGGCATTGAATAGTTTTTTAATGGAATGATTAAACAATTTTAAAACAATTACTAATAAAAACAAATTGTGCTCTTGAATATTGTCGATAATAATTATTTCATAATTTAATTATATCGTTTATCACATGACACCTGTAAATGTCCATAGTACTAGGTTTTTGTATATTATTAACTCTTTATACAAAGGATTCTCAATAAACAAGATCCACATTTACCATGATAACAAAAGAGAATTAAGAATATAACAGTCAGAATGAATCGTCATATCAAGCACAGGATATATACATAATTAATAATCATGTGGGTAAATAATATAATAACCCAGAAATTACATTAGTATTGCAAATTTCACGGTATATTATCGTATGATGGACCGGTAAATTGTGTTGCTTGCCGGTAAATTAGAAAATAAGTGAGGTGAATCTATCGATCAGTAGTGAATGTTCGCTCGATATTTACAATATGTTTTCATTACTGTTACTCGATTTAATCACTACACGTAAACCTTCTAATGCATAGTTATTAATAAGGTTGGCAGAAAAGGAATGCGTCACAGAGGCGTATGCATCATAAGTATAATACACGAAAATAACTAGTCTCTTCTCGCACTTTTGCCCTATTTTATTATGAAATTATATCACACTATATTGCTGCATTGCGTATAATGGGGGTTTACAACACCTTCAGCTGTCACAGTACTCCTGCAATCAAATCAAATTGAAACAACCCCCATCACATGCTATGCGAGTTGCCTTTGTGTTTCATTACCATATACCAACTTTAATTACTAAGATAATAAAAATAACAAGTGGTGTTTCTAACATTATTTATGAATATATGTCGTTTATTCTTTTTTTTTTGAGTATAAAATTATTTCATGAATATAGGTACTCTATACTCAATAATACTCAACATATTTTTCAATATTTTAACATTTGATGTTGTTTTTTTTTTACATTTAAATACATTTCTACCTCAAAATTATTTTAGTCTAAAATAACCTATTTTTATTTCAAATGTAACAAATAAAAGTATAAAATCATTAATTACTGACCACTTTTTTTCCTTCTATTTACGACCTCCTTTTTTACTTAACGAATATTGTTAGTGAGTTGATAAAGTAGAGCAAATAATAGTTGAATAAAAAACGTGGAGATCGATTTATTAGATTACCAGTTTGAATACATTAAATGTCATAATGCTTGGCATGTTTAAACGTTTTAGTTTTTTCAACGTAGACGATAAAACACTTTATGTGCTTATCACATACCATCGTTGAAAAAATTAAACAAGAAAAACTACGTTTGTCTAGAGCATTAGACAATTTTAGTTATGTTAAGTGAATTATTTGCAATTTAAAATAGGTTGTATAGTACTAAATCATCTTATGAAATGTTAACCAGCATTCTAACATATAAATTATGACAATAAGCCTTGTCCACTGTTAAATATTAATATCATGTTGGTAATAGTGACATTTAAAGCATACATTTGTATCTCTTATGATTTCTCTAAATTTGGTAGCATAGTTGCATTTTAACCGGTCTGAAAGAGTGCTATAGTGAAATTTATATACGATATTATGGTTATCTTTTTCTTTTTTATGCAGAATTATTATTTAGACTAAAACAAAATATTTTAAGGGCTATGCTTATTGTAGAACATGCAATGGAAATTAAAAATGTTTTGACATCTTTAATTAACTAGGTAGTACATACTTACTTGCTAATTCAGTTTTGTTACTATTTTCTCTAGACTGTAATTTCCTATAGAGAATGCAATAAGATTATATGGGTACTTTAATTCCAGTTATATAATCGAGAAGTTTCATCACAATTATGCAAAAGGTGCATTGTTTTATTATGTGTAATGTGAGCCTTTAATTATAGTTTTTTCTTGTAATGTAGAAACACAGCAGTTCTAAAACATCGAATTCCTAGTAACAGTAATTAAAATCGAGTTTCTACCATTATGTACTGCTTTTTACATAATTTTTGTTTTGTAACAACCGTGGGACTATAAATGTGTGGCACCCATTAGAAACATTATACAGAGTTGGACGTTCTACATCTTTAAATAACAAAGCATTTTACCCACATGCTTTGCCACGAATTGCTTTTGTTTTGCTGTCCGTGTTGTATCATTCGTCAGTTCAAACTGTGCAACATTAACTCGTTCGTAGGCGGTTCAAAGCGTGGCCTACCTCAAAATGAATGTTTCCCTTATCTGTATGGTGCAGAGACAAAAAAAAATAAAACCTAACTTTAAGAAAATAATTTTCTTGAAGTGAGTTCAAATTTCAAACTATTAATTATTTTTGTGTCTATTCCTTCTTGGCTTTACACCCATCAGCCATTTTGCAATGGACTTAAAACATAGCTACATACACTGTAAGTACTAAGTAGACACTAAATTATTGTAGTCCTTTTTTACTTAATATAATGCTGATGTTAGGTGGCAGCCTTAAAGCCAAATATCAGGTGGGTTGGGTCAAGGCCATTATTGGTGGGTTGGGAAAGAATTGTCACCTCTCAAGGCATAGGGTATTTGTCCATAGTCTTAAATACATACAGACTGTGTCCCTTCATGTTAACAGATAATAGTATGTAAGTGTTGTTATAGTTAGCGATAGTCTTAGTCGATAGTGGCTTCTGTGATGTATGTCGCGAAAGGACCACGCACACAATACACAGGATTCTGGATACCTGTTAAATTTTCCGGAGACGGACTCTATAGGGGTTTTTTAGGTCGCAGAAATCATTTTGTTGGTTTATTTGGTCATATGAACCCTTGTAAGGGGGTAAAATAGGGGGCTGTATAGGGTGAAAATAGCATATTTAAAAAAGGTCGGGTTTGAAAATTCAAAACTGTTTCGTGGTGGGTTTTCCTGGTAGGTCATTCTATTTTCTGGGTCCAGTTGATCTTGTGTTTGTCGGTGACTTTATTTGTGGGGTTTATTTGATCGTAAAAACCTTTAAAGGGGTTTTTTTTTCGAGTTCTTAACATATTGCAACCATGTTCATACCCTTAAAAGGTTGCATACAATAAAATTGACCACAAAAAATTGTGTAGACGACAAAAAAAACGCAGAACCATTTTTGGAAGTTCTCTTAAATCAGTCTCTTAAAAATATTGCATTTTCACCATGTGCAATCCCGATTTCATCAGCTTAAAGAGTTGCATAAGATCAAATAGAACCTGAAACTAGAATAACCGATAAAAAATTTCTAAGAAATAGTTTTGAATGTTCAAATCTGATCCATTTTAAATATGCGTTTTTCACCCTCTACAACCCCTATTTCACCCCCTTACCAGGGTTCATTTGATCAGATAAACCAGAACAATAAATTCTGCGACCTAAAAAACCTCTAAATAGTCCGTCTCCGGAAAATTTAACTGGTATACAGAATCCTGTGTATTGTGTGCTTGGTCCTTTACGTCGCCGCAACAGGTACGGTCGACCACGCCCACTTTCAAGAATTTCCATGACAATTATTGGTTCTTTTTTTATTGGCTTTCCTTCTATTGGTTGGCTTTTATAATTTTGATCAAAGGAATCCAGCATCCAAAGCGAGGACGTGAGGATGGTGATCTTGTTCTTTTTTTATCCTACATTCTGTTTCATTGACATTGGACCCTCTGCTTCCAGGACGGTTTCACGCCTCTAGCAGTGGCGATGCAGCAGGGCCACGACAAGGTGGTCGCCGTTCTGCTGGAAAACGACACCCGGGGCAAAGTGAGGCTGCCCGCGCTGCACATCGCGGCTAAGAAAGACGACGTCAAGGCGGCCGCCCTCCTCTTGCAAAACGAACACAACCCCGACGTGACGTCGAAGAGCGGCTTCACCCCGCTGCACATCGCCGCCCACTACGGCAACGACAAGGTCGCCTCTCTGCTCTACGAGAAGGGCGCCGACGTCAACTACACCGCCAAGCACAACATCACGCCCCTGCACGTTGCCAGCAAGTGGGGCAAGATCAACATGGTGACGCTGCTGGTGGCGAAGGGTGCCGATATCCAGGCGAAGACGCGGGACGGGCTGACGCCGCTGCATTGCGCCGCCAGGAGCGGCCACGACCAGGTCGTCGACATGCTGCTGGAGAACGGGGCTCCGATGCACGCCAAGACGAAGGCAAGTCTTACAGTAATATAACCCAAAAGGAGGAGCCGCGGTTTCGTCTTTATTAGCCCCCTTCATTGCAGTGAACCAGACATTTGAAAAACTGAATACCATATATGCCATATTCAATAATTGTTAATAAGCAAGATAGATGTAACGCCATCTACCTTCTAATGACTAAACTAATCACTGTAGTCTAGTTGCTCAGTTGTGTCCAATAATGTTCCTCTTACTGACTACAGCCCATTAAAATCCAACTTAAGGTGGTCGTCTATCCAAACGGCAGTTCAAACGATAGTAGAGTTCTACAATTTAAAATTGCATTTCATTTTTTCATTTAGGATTTTTTTTATAATAACCACTCTCTTTGATAGAATGGATTGGCCCCGTTACACATGGCAGCTCAGGGCGAACACGTAGACGCCGCCAGGGTGTTGCTCTACCACGGCGCCCCGGTAGACGAGTTACAGTCGATTACTTGACCGCCCTCCACGTAGCAGCTCATTGTGGTCACGTCAGGGTAGCAAAATTATTATTAGATAGGGGAGCAGATCCAAACGCTAGAGCCTTGAACGGATTCACGCCTTTACACATAGCGTGCAAGAAGAATAGACTGAAGATGGTGGAACTGTTGCTAAAACACGGTGCTAGTAAGTGAATCATTACAGCATAATATAACCTATAATTACATGGATCTTTTCTTAGTTTTATAAGGTTGTGTGAACAAATCGAGGAAATAATATATAATTTATTTTTCAGGTATAAGTGCTACAACTGAAAGTGGCCTCACGCCCCTTCACGTTGCCAGTTTTATGGGTTGTATGAACATTGTTATTTATCTACTTCAGCACGATGCCAGTCCAGATATACCAACCGTCCGTGGTGAAACTCCCCTACATCTAGCTGCCAGAGCAAACCAGGTATTGCTCAATTTAACCTCAAAACTGTCAAAATATAAACACTGCAATATATAAATCATCTACGTGTGGTCTAATTAGGTCGACGCGTTTACCCGCCATTGACTAGTCCATACGTAGATGATCTGTATTTCTCATCGATATGTATGATTTGATTTAAATCGGCGATTGACTGGTTTCAGACCGATATAATAAGGATACTTCTCAGAAATGGTGCCGCTGTTGATGCAAAAGCGAGAGAAGAACAGACACCTTTACACGTAGCCTCCAGGCTGGGCAATGTTGACATTGTTATGTTGTTATTGCAACATGGCGCCCAGCCTCACGCGACTACGAAGGACCTGTACACGCCTCTTCACATTGCAGCCAAGGAAGGACAGGAGGAGGTTAGTTCCGACAAGGAAATATGCAAATATTTATCAAAACACCTAAAAAGATCAGTTTGTAGTTTTCCGACATACACGTGTGGAACTTCATTTTGGAAGCTTATAAAGTGCTAAGATAATACCTAAAATAATACCTTCCACAAAATATTGCCAAAGGCTCACCTATCCCCCCCACGTTAAAACACAGGCCCTTAAAGTGTGCTGCCGACCCAGACGCATCCTCCAATTTGTGTGGAAAAGAACCCAATTTTTGCTTACAAAAAAAAAGACCTGTTCAATTCTGTGTTTATGCATCCGTATTTGCCTGCCCTCCCAAACAAAGCGTTTTTTCTTTGCAGAACAAAAAAATAGCCCAAATGAGTGGCCCATCGCGAAACGTAAACATCGCAGTATCTGGCAACGCTGTACTTGATCCCTGTCTCGCTTTCCCATCACTCACTGAGTACCGACGTCGTTTGTCGGCTTAAACATTGTAGGGGAATACATTACGTATGATGTCTGCTCTGCCCCCTATCTTCTGCTATGACTCCTACCAATATTCCATGCATTTGAAATGCATGTAATAGAATCTCCAACTTCCAAATAAAAATTCCAGATCTGTATATGCACTCTATATAACATTATTTTTAAATTATCCACACAAAAAAGCTTCGAATATAATCCCGTCCTTTAAGTCATTAATAGAAATGCAAAATAATACTATCCCTAAATTAGATCATTGTAGTTCTCCTGAGATAACGACATAAATAGAAGAATCGAAGATGTTGTAGATAACATATCGTCGTTGATACTGCAATGGGTCGTATATCAAAAACAGTAAGTGGATGACATACGACTAACTGAAGTATCCAATTGACTAATGTTGTGACATTGACTGTATTTGATAGACACGCCTTCCCAACTTTCTATTGGTTGTTCACACAGGATCTTTTGCAGATACGTGGAACCGCTTTTCGTGATTACTTTGGCACTATAACCCCAATGTGGCATTTTTGGCATTTTGTTGACATACGACCTATTGCAGTATCAACGACGATATGTCCATCTGCAAAGTAAGATTTCAAAATAAAAATGGATACCAAATTTTTTCTAGTAGCACCTGATGATAAATTCTGTCAAAGACCTCGTGGAGTGATGATTTTCTTTTACGATCGCGTCTGACGAACGATTTCCAGGTCGCCTCTGTGCTCCTGGACAACGGCGCCGACCTGACGGCCACCACGAAGAAGGGCTTCACGCCCCTCCACCTCGCGGCCAAGTACGGCCACCTGAACGTGGCCAGGCTGCTGCTGCAGAGGGACGCGCCGGCCGACGCGCAGGGCAAGAATGGCGTCACGCCCCTCCACGTGGCCGCCCACTACGACCACCAGCCCGTCGCGCTGCTGCTGTTGGATAAGGGCGCCTCGCCGCACGCCACCGCCAAGAACGGTCATACTCCTCTGCACATTGCTGCCCGGAAAAATCAGGTGAGTGCAAGAAAAATTTCCTAGAATTTTTTATGATTACACAGGACTACAATTTTTTTTTTTTTGTTTTTTACGCAAACAAGATTAGATGTCTTAAACATATTTTTGGTCGCTGAAAAAGAATCCGTTGTCCGTTTCCCTCTATCACGTCTGGATTTTCCGTAAATCAAGGAAATATAACCTCAAAAGCATGTAAAAATAAAGCAACATAAAAAAACAAAAAGTTTTGTAGCAGAAAGGTATTATACAATTCCATATGTTTTTTTGTATACTGAACATGATTTTGGGATCAGAATTGTTCCATAGGCCGTGCATTAAGACATAACCTCAAAAAACATTCATAAACATAAATACGTTTATCAAGTAAATTAGAAGTTTAAGCCGGCGAACATGCAAAGTAACAATTTGCAGATAGATTTTAGTTTAGATACCTCCAAAAAAACATGTAACAAATATGACTAAAATGGGAAATTACATAAATTAAGAGATTAAACGAACAAAATAAAAAAAAGTTTTGTAGTAGAAATGTCAGATTCCATGCCATATGTTTGTTGGTGTGCTGAAAATGTCTTGGACATCACAATTTTTTCATATGCTGAGTATTAAGACATTGACAATTGACCTCCAAATTGACTAAAGTAAATACTTTTTTAGAGGTATAAGCAGTCAACCACAAGTCATAAGTATAAAATATTTCCATATAAACGTGCATTTTTAAAAGGTGAGTCCCCTCGCCTCTCACCATCGGGGGTGCTTTTTTTAAAAGGTGAGTCCCCTAGCCTCTCACCATCGGGGTGCTATGTTTTTTTTTTTAGATGTTTCATAGTGATCATTCTAGATGGATTTATATTATTGTAGTCCGACCATTATGTGTGAAGAATTCAATGACCAGCACGTATATTGATATCGGTCTTGAACAGAGACATGCACATTTTTCTTTTTTGACGGATTCTAGAATAGTACTGTTACACTTTGGTATGACAGGTACTTTGAAAATATACCGAACCACTAAGTCTACTACTATGGCACTTGGATCAGAATCACAAGATTCACAGAAGACAAGAAAAATTTGTTTCCTTAAAATTTTCTTTTTTAACGAGAATAGCTATATACAATGGTTAAATAACATTGATAAAGCAATAATGCCTTTAGATGTTTGTTATGGTTTAGAGGTCTTTACACTCTTCACATATAATGGTTGAACTCTAGGTCGATGCGGTTTATATCATTTTTATTTGCACTTTCAATCTCAAATTTTAATTTCATAGCATATTCGTATTAATTTGAATCAACTATTACTTCATTTAACCTCAAAACTGTCAAAACATAACCACTGCAGTATTGGGAACTGACATGAAGGTGTGGCCTAATTAATATGGCTGACTTTAAGTTGCAAGTTTGAAATAAACACACATGTTTCTAATCATTGATTTTTCTAATCATTAATCATCATGTCATTTAATTAAATTATTGAATGCTTTGTTTAAATGAAATTTTTAACTGGGCAGGTTCGAATATCGCTCAAAAAAACTTTGTCAATGCCGAAAAAATTTTAGAAGCTAGACATTTAATAAAATGTGGCAAAAGTGTGGAAAGTTTGAATATGGACGTGGTAACTTTCACCACGTTTTGTTTACAAAGCTCTCACCTAAAAGAACAACCCCATGAAATTAATGGGAAAATAACATATAATGGCAAAATTATGTCTGTTCAATGCTCTTGTAAAGCAGGGGTGGGTGAAAAGTGCAAACACGCAGTGGCAAGTTTATTATATTATTACCGATATGTACATTTCTAACCTCAAATCATAATTTAAAATTTCGAACATACTTTATTATATTTTTTTTTGTTATAAATAAAATCATGTCATGATGTTTCAGAAAAAGCAATGAATGAGATGTATTGTATCTAATATTACTACATATTTTAAGTTAAAACTAACACTTGAATTGTCTATTAAAAATAGACATCTGAAAATTGTTAAATTTTTAGTTAAATAGTTTATTATTATTAACATAAAATTGATGAAAATTCTGGCATTTATAAATCTTTCTTCTTTTTATTTGTTTATTAAAAAACTATAAAATTTTCGGATGACTGCTTACTGTTATTTTTTTTTTTTTTGAGGTTAGACTAGTGTTGCGAAAATTCGAATTAAATAATTCGACTAATTCTATAGTTAATTAAAACTAACTAATTCGATTATCTAATTCGATATATCGAGATAAAAATTAGTAGTATTTATTATTTAGTAGTAGTACTCCGATGGGAAAACGGAATTACGAATTATTCAACTGGTATACGCCTATACCTATCGAATATGTACGATGGATGTGGTGACCTTTTTTTTTTTTTAAGGGTCAAGTAAAAACGGAAATACTCGTGGGACTGCGGTTGCCGTTGCCTGTGGTGGCCTTTTTTTTTTTTAGCTTTTTTTTTATCTGCAGCCATCGTCCCTCGCTATAATTTAAATTTATAATTCTACTAATAATAATTCGAATTATTAATTCGATTTTTAAATATGAATTATTACTACTAATTCGATAGTGAAAATAATTCGATTATTCCCAACACTAGATTAGACTGCATTTACTTACTTGAAATTATGTAATCACTTTCTTTAAAGTGCAATGAGTAAACTCGCATTCTTGGAGATACATTTTTTAATTTAAAAACACGTTTCCATGCTTTTGATCTGTCTAATTTTTCAAAATTTCCAAATACATTTTCGACTTGCACAACACCGTCACCAGACTTAGGAAACGAATGGAAGATTAGATCTAAGTTTTTATTTGATTTACTATTGCAGCCCCTAACAATACAGATATAACGAGCTGTAGATTTAGTTCAAACCGGAGAATTAATAATTTCCATGACAATTTAATAATAATTATTTATTATTTAATTATTCTAAGTGAATCACGTGTGTTTATGGCACGCGGTGCAACCTCGTTTTAGTTATAATTTTAACCACCAGGTGTCGTGACCAAAGTGGTCAGTTCCCAATATAGTTCCTCTACATGTAGAAATTGTGGACTGGAGATAAAATAAAATTATGTTTGTCTTCCTTGATCACAATCAGAACCCACAGATCTGGATGTTCCACCTTATTAGGTCTCATAAGTTCGGTATATGTGACACTGAAAGACAACAAACTAGGGTATCGGCACAGACTCACCAGTGGTATTGGATTAGTGTCTAGCCAGGAGAATGTAGCTGGTAATATGGAAGCATCGCTCTCTAGTGGGCATAAATGGAAATAGGACAAGTTTCGGTGTGTCCAAAAAATTTAGCTCCTTTAACCACGAAGTCTCTCCCAAAGATAAAAGTCCGTTGAAATCATGGAGACCATTATAATCACATAATCCATTAAAATTAACGCCACTAGAAACTATTACGGTTTGCCTTATTACTTTAAAGAATCACTCTTTTTTGCAGATGAAATGTTCGTCTGTGTGCACAGTTTTGTTTTATAAGATGAAAGAGAAAAGATTTTTAAAAATATTATCTTAGTCCTGTTATTTTAACTCACAAATGTTTCTGGTTCAAAACAGCTTGAATATGAATGGGAAGAGGTTTGACAATTGTGAGATTCCCATTTGGGTTTATATAACCTCTTTCAGAGACCTATAATTATGTCCTTCAAGTTCTCTTACTATCAGATATTATACTCATTTTTCATAGTCGCTTTTAATCCTCGCGTGAGAATGAATCTTGATACAGAACTCCTCGCTCGTGACGCAGTGTGCAACAACTGTAACATGTCTGTCGAAATGTAATTAGGGCTTCTGATGTTCGTACCAGACTAATTGTTTTGAATTTTAGAGTAAGCGGGGTGTGACTAATTAAACCGGTATTCTTTTAATACCAGAGATAAAATTGTGCTTTTGATAAACAATTACATTCTAGTTCTTTTTCCCAGAATCGCGTTAGATAAAGAACACTGAATTGCATAATGGAGTTTTTCTGGATTAAGTAAACCATGGAGGAGTAAGCAGTGCTTTTTTTTCTAGATGGATATTGCAACGACACTTTTGGAATATGGAGCTCAAGCAGATGCGGAATCTAAGGCCGGGTTTACGCCCTTGCACTTAAGTTCACAAGAGGGTCACTCCGACATGTCTTCCTTACTGTTAGAACATAAAGCAAATGCGAATCACGCCGCAAAGGTAAGTATTTTTTTAATAATTACCTTTTCTGTAGTAAAATGTGATACCAAACTAATAAATTAAATTCAAATGTGTGTCATATTTAGGATGATTAAATTAAAAAAAGTTTTCTACTGTATAAATGGTACTTAACTGTTCTAGAACGGACTCACGCCCCTTCACCTCTGTGCCCAAGAAGACAGGGTCCCGGTTGCCCAACTTCTCCTGAGAGCCGGCGCTCAAAAAGACGCGAAAACCAAGCAGGGTTACACGCCTCTGCACGTCGCCTGTCATCACGGTCACGTCAACATGGTCCGACTCCTGATCGAGCAGGGAGCGGAGGTTAATCCGATCACATCGGCAGGTTACACACCCCTGCACCAAGCCGCGCAACAGGGACACGTACTCGTCATCAGCTTGTTGCTGAAGAACAAGGCCGATCCGAACGCTATCACGAATGTAAGTAGATTTTAGAGACTGCCTAATTTTAATGTCCCGGAGGGCTGACCAAGGTCATTGGGAATACGAACCCATCCATATTGTTATTTTTTATGTTGGTGTTTATTGACTGTGTTATAAGAGTAGTATTTTTTTGATATCAGTCTTGTTATATAATATTTTGGAGCCATTAATATTTACAATGTCAAAATTCTTCTAGGCGGGTCAAACAGCGCTCGGCATCGCGAACAAACTGGGCTACATCAGCGTCGTTGAGGAACTCAAAGTTGTCACGGAGACGAACATCACCACAACCACGACAGTGAACATCGAGGAGAAATACAAGGTAGTGGCGCCGGAAGCGATGCAGGAGACGTTCATGTCTGACTCCGAGGATGAAGGAGGTTAGTACGCCTTTCGCCTACAAGAGCTTTATACATAGCGGGAAAATATGTGTCACATTTGTCCGTGTTGCTTATATATACATATCTAAACAGTACGATACGTTTATTAACAAACCCTTTTTGTTTTGTTTAGTCCTTTTTGGTTTTCTGTAGTTTTGTTTGGCGTCTTGGAAAATGCAGAATTAAAAAAAATAAATATTCGTTAAGACTTAATTACTTTATAGGTTAGATGGAAAACATAAGTAGATTTGTGGTATTTTTCTCTTTTTTTATGCCCTTTTCAAGCTCAGTATGTAGCCTAAAACTAACTTTATATTTTAAATTCCGTGTAATGCTTGTCGTATTAACTTATAGAAAGTTGTATTTGAAAGTTGCAATTTTAAGTGCATTTTCCAATTTTTTGTTTTGCCAAGATTTATGTTGATTTGCCACTTAGTTACACATAAATTAACAAAATAATTATTGTACTTAACTATATACAACACTGAGTCCTTGGGTGCATGTGTGCAGCTTTTATAAAAAAATAAAATTCATATTTCGTAATTTAAATGCATTAGCAACATTCGTTTTTGTTTTAGAGATTGAAATGAAACATTGGGATTTATCAGTAGATTTTTGAATTAAATTAACCCTTGCATAATAATTAATTATTCTTTTAATTTTCCTCAAGTAGGCGTAGATACATGTTGTTAATCTCTTCTTAAAATTTTGATCTCAAAAAAATTTTATACAGATATTAATATAAGAATTTTTACAAATCAAGAAAACATTTCTCCAAAACTAGAATAGACAGTTCTCAAAAAAAATACACAGACCATGAAATTAAATATAACGAGACATAAAAAAAAAATGTCATAAAAGCTGGCCGAGAAAAACATTTCTATCCTAAATAGAATTTATAACCTTATTTACTTGTCAAGACTGTCACATCATATGACAGCCATTGTTTATTTTACAAATTGTGACAGTCACTTGTCTAAAGTTTGACATAACCGAAAAGCTTAGACATGACCGCTATTTCCATCTCTCTCGTTCATGGCCAGAGTTGATGACGTTTTTTTGGAAACGAAAAAAAGAAAAAAAGGAAACAGATGTAATTGACCTATCAAGCACGTCCCACTCAGTGGACGGGCCAGTGATTACATGGTGGGACGATTCGCATTTGTTGGCGATTTTGTACCCTCCCTATTTAAATGAGAACTGAGCCCCTACCCCCGTGGAAGCCAAAGACTGGAGTGGGGGGCAGTTTGGTATAATTTGTTTAACGCCACAGTGACATCTGTGTTTGTCTCACTTAATTAACCTCTTTCTTCAAATTTGGAGAATAGAATTTAGTTTACATACCTAGAATCTAGTATATATTTAGATATATAGTAGTATAGAATAGAAGTATATATCTATAATCTTGACAGATCTTTGCATTTTCTTAAAGTTCCTATTGCAAGAAATAAAGCAACATTTTTATAAATGCTTACAAACAGCTGTCAAATGTCAAAGAAAATGTATACGTATTTTTTATGATTCCAAAAAACTAAAACTAAATTTTCATAGAAAATATTATGTGTGAACTGCATTAATATAAATAAAAGCTGTTTGCATACACCCGAAGGATCCGACGATGTGGTCGGGCCTAGGGCGTATACCTAAAAAGAAAAATTGTGCGTGTGTGTGCCGCTAAGGGTGGTGGTTGGTTGCATGCAGGCGGAGTGGACGAGCCTCCTGTGGCTTACGGTCGACCGACGCATGCTCAGCACGTCTATCTACCCTTCTACCAGGGACACATGACCTATACACGTAAGTCCCGCTATCTGTTGTCCCTCTCTAACATCCACTTCGCGTAGCTAGCTTCTTTGGCTTCTCTCTTAACACCCGTATTCCGTTAGAGGTAAAGTATCTAGAGTTAGACGTAGGTATCTAGTTTTAGTAGCGACAGGGACAACCAGAAAGTTCACTTTAACCTGTTTCGGCCGAAAACGCCACTCCCGGTATATCGCTCTTCAGCGACTCATAACTAATACTATTTGCAACAGAAAAATTTGACAGGGACATATTTTTGAAGTTTAAGACGATGGTATCCATGAAATTCCTCCAAAAAATGATTAATTATGAAAAAAAAAACAGTTTTTTTACACATTTTTTTTGCAGTTCAGGCACCATTTTGAACGCATAAGGCAAAAAATCGATCTTTAAACCTAGTATACTTAAAGTTCAATTATTTATTCAACTGATTAGTGAGGTTCCAGGTAGGAAGACGGAAACCCTTTGAAAATTTGATTAAAAAAATGTGCAAAAAATCCCTGTTTTTTTTCCTAATTAATAATTTTTCGGAGGAATTTCATGGACAGCATCGGAAAGGGCACGTCTTAAACTTTAAAGATATGTCCCTGTCAAATCTTTCTGTCGCAAATAGTATTAGTTATGAGGTGCTGAAGAGTGATGTACCGGGAGTGGCGTTTTCAACTTTAAACGGGTTAAAGGATTTTTAATTTTAAAATTACTTTGTATGATGGGAAAATTTTCTATATGTTGGGAGAATAATTTATTCAAAGTAGTGATGTTGGTACTAAAATTGTCAGTGTTAGATAAAAAGGTATGTATATTAAGTATCGAATTTTAGGAAAACATTACTAGGATAATACCCAAACATATAAAAATAATAATAATAATTTTAGATTCATTAGATATTAAAACATTTTTTCTTTAATGTAAAGCTTCTGTGCAATGGTTACATAATTATTTAAAAACTTCTGATATTAACATGGTTGATATTTTATTGGTTTAGTGTAAATTTAAAGTAAAAATATTCTTTCTGCGGGTGTGAAATATGGTATTTTTTACATGTTTCAAACGAACATAAACATACAAAAAATGTAATAGGCAAAATTCATATATAAAATATTTTCTTTGAATTGTCAATGCCATAGACCACCCTGTATGTCATAGAATCTTGATAAAATTTTGGTGCTTACACTAAAATTGTATTTTACAACAAAACCTTCAGAAATAGGATTCTTAATAATACCACATTTTGACTTTTTTTTTTTTTTTGAATCTATTTCAGTTTACTAAATTGAAAATAAATTACGCTTCTTCAACTAAAAATGAACAGTATATTAAAATAATAAAAAATTACATATTGAAATCAATATTCATTGTTATCTAGTCTAGAATTTTATCTAACATAAATAGTGAGTAATCTTTTTTGTGGAATTCTTTACTTCTGGTAAAAAAATAATCAATCAGCATAAAAGTTTGTTTATCCATTAGGGTCATTTCTATTTATATTCTTGCACGCATTTTTCTACATTTTTTACATGCACTTTCTTCTTCATCTGTCGGAAAAACTTTCTTCCATTTCAGATTCCATGATTGATAAATAACAGTGAAAAAAAATAACTCCCCATGAATTTAGAATTTCACTTTTGTTCCAAACATATTTAGTACAATCCATTCCACAATTCAGCTTAGGTAAGGAAAATAGGAATCCTCCAAGCATTTACGCCAAAAGAAAGAAACTGAGAATATAAAAAATATTTCTAGAAATTAAACAATTATTTTTATCCATAGTTTTGCTTAAAACTTGCGGCCTTGAGAACATATCCTGAGTAAAGATTGTCAATCAAATTATTTTTCTTTTCAATAAGTCCTGCAAATATCCTCATTCTTTCTTTATTTGGCTACAATACACTAAATAATAATCTATTTCAAACAGTTGATGTAATACAATCCCGATTCCGATAAGGAGAATAGTTTAACTCACAATTTATATACACAGTATTTATAATAAACTCTTATCAACACAACGGCAATGCCACCTCTCCTTATCAGTATGAAATATCGATACATTGGAGTGCCTTATCAATTATGAAACTTGTTTATGTAATGTCCTTTTAATTGTGAACTGAAATCCAGTCTTCATAATTGCTGGCACGCCTTTAGGTGACGATCCTCTCTCCGGTGACAAACAACAGTACACCTACATGACAGTGGATGACATGAAATCCCTTGGTGACGATTCCATGAGGCTGGATGTCACCAACGACGAGAAGAGCCGAACACAACCGAAATTCGTTGGGTAAGTGTCGAGTGGAATTAAAAATAATTTAGGCTTATTACAGTTTATTTTGATGATCGTTAGTAATTATGTTTTATTAACTACTGAAAACAGTTGAGATATTTATGCTGCTCAAAATAATTGAGAGTCTTCGTTTACTATGACATTGTAACTTTCTAGTTGTCTGTAGAACATTATAAAAATTAGTTACTGTACAGATTATGTTTTTTAATGGTGTTTTTAAAGTCATTCTTTTTTTTTTTCATTCATTTATCATCATTCATCATTTATATGATGATTTATTTTTACTTTTAAGTAGAATAGATTTAGAGATGAGTCGTCTTTTTTGTTAAGTACCCTATTAAGTTGTAGTTTTCAAATAATTTTTTATACTTAACCAGGTCTCATTTGAAACTTTTGTATAATTTAAGTGTATAATAATCCTCACAGGTCCAATTACTATTAGAATAATTGCTAAATCATTATCTCAATTTATGCAATTAGAAAAAATCCAAGTGATTGTATCAATTACCCATTAGTAAAATATGAATATGATAACTGCTATGATAACATTTATAAGAGAAATACAATCGAAGGATGTTTGTACATAATTACATAAATGTAAAAAAAAATCGCAGATTTTGCAATACTTAAACAGAGTACCTCGTAAAATCTCCATTTTAAAGGAGTGTAAAAGAGTTACAAAAATATATATGAAAAAGCGCTTTAATTTTTAGTGTTTTAGTTTTTTGACCGTATTTAGACGAATCATTCGATGTTCAATTACTCGGTCTGTAATTATTCTAGAAATGTCTTCAGGGGCTCAAATTATAGGGTTTTCCAACACCTACCTACAGTTAAATTTTTGTCAAAAAATATTCATGTTTTCGGCAAATTGCGAAAAAGTAAAAACAGGTACTTTAGTAAAATGGCACCTTTTTTGCAATTTTTTTGCAATGATCCTACAATCGGATTTTGTTCAAAACATTTTCATTTGATTCGTACGATTTTTCTCCTAATTATCACGTTGAGAAAGTGCCGCAACTAATTATTTTAAAAAATAATCTACGCCGCCTGGACTAAAACGGGGAGACATAAATGTGAAAGAATTTAATGCATTGCAATAATACTTCCCATAAGCTTGGATAATCCTCTAATTCTTTGATCTCGAGATAATATATTGCAATTTTAACTTTTTATTGCTTTTAAATTGTCTATTATGATTGATGAGTTTTTGTTTTCATTTTTTTTTCTCAGCTCCATCTCATGTAAGCAATGAACTCATCATAACGCCGCACCATGTGAAGGAATATTATGCCGCCAGCGGGTACTCCGCCCCCGACAACGTGGATATCAACAGGCAACCCATCACAGCAGGGTAAGTAGCACTCGCCCTGTGAATAAAAACTTGCCTTGGGTTTTTGAATAATAGTCCACAGTGACGGACGCAATGTGCTTATTCTAAAATCGGAGATTAGTGTTTTTTTTGCAGCTTCTTGAATAACAGACGATAAAAGGTTCTTGTGGTAACGTCACGGGTTCTCTCATAGGTAAATTGAAGTTGTAACATCATCAAGACAGTTTTTTTTTTATTTCGTAAATTCCTGTGAAAGCGGGTTTGTTCTGGTCTTATCAGAGATAAAATGTAATTAGTTCTGGCTAGTTATGCCAGTCTGTATCTGTGTAAATAAATTTTTATTTTTCATTTGAAATGTTTACGATATTGATAGAGCTATACTTATATAAAGTTTCGTAATGTTTCTTTTACTGATAAATTCAACGATTCTGTAAAAATACTTTCTAATGTTGTGTTTATTTTGGACTTACAAAAACAGACATTCAATAAATACAAATTTTAAGTGTCAATATCTGTCTTCACACTATGTAAAGGCCGTTTGTTGTAAGGGAACAAAAATCGACAGAAAAAATTTGACAGTTCAGTAGCTTTTGTACTTCAGTGTCACATAGGCTGCGTCTGTGTTTGATGATGTTGTGTGATATTCAAGAAGACTAGAGACCAGGAGAAGGGAACTCCGATGAAAAATGCGAGACGGTATACGGATCCACGAGATGGCGATGCTGTCGACCGCGGGTCTTTTATCGCATCTATTTTCGATACCTCTAGAGAGAGAGAGATGCAAGACGCACCGTGGCGGTGAGCCAAACCGGAAAACGGCCCGTTTTTCGGAAGGCGACGAATAGCGGCCGCGGCTCTCTTTCGATCCGGTTTTTTTCGACGGTGTCGATATTACGGTATTTTTCCGAATTTTTCGAGGGGGCATTCTACTTGCCGTATTAAAAATTTCGTTTTCCGCTACGCGAGACGAAATTCCGGGTTGGGATGCCCGGTTTCGCTAATGTCATCGCCGAAATTCGCTGTCACCGGGCGGTTTGACAGTCGTCGCGATTGTCAAACCGCCCGTGGCGAATATCCGATTTTGATCAACGGGGAAAATCGGTCACTAATTGTTATCAGCAAACAAAAAATGTGGTCGTATAGAGAAAAAAATTCTAATAAAGATGGCGTTTTTTGCTACTCAAGTTTTAATGGCGAACATAACCAAAGAAATTCTCAAAAGTAAAAAAACGTTTTTTTACAAATAAAAAAAAAAGCTTCAAGTTCTACACAAGAAAGTTAAATTAGAAAGTTGTAGGTCTTAAAAATGCGCGTCGAATGAAATTTGAACGAAAAAAATCGGTTCATAAACATTTGAGAAAAATTTTAAAAAACGTCAAAAATCGCGTTTTCGTATTTTTGCTGTATAAATTCCAATTTTGTTTGAACAGACTCTTGTTAACTACAAGTATAGCCCAAGACAAGCGGAAAATGGTCCTTTTTTTCAAAGATTCAAAAAAGCTTTATTTTATTTTTTCGAGTTATAACGATTTAAAAAAAAGACGTTTTCAAAAATCAGCTTTTACAGAGACAAAAATGATCGTACGTTAAAATTTCAATCGACGCGCATTTTGAAGACCTACAACTTTCTAATTTAACTTTCTTGTGTAGGTTTTGAAGCTTTTTTTTTTAATTTGCAAAAAACCCGTTTTTTTTTTACTTTTGCGAATTTTTTTGGTTATGTTCGCCATTAAAACTCGAGTAGCAAAAAACGCTATGTTTCTTAGAATTTTTTTCTCTGTACGACTATATTTTTTGTTTGCTGATAACAATTAGTGACCAATTAACATGGGGGCTTTCGCTCGTTGATTGGACTACTAGGTGTCAAAAGAACGGGCGGAACTTCTATTTTACGCGGATGGTGACTGTCGAGGACCGCCGACGTTTTTCACTCGGATATTTGCTAGAGAAAGAGGTCGTGTTTCGGGATTTTCGCCCCAACTTCCAACGTTCGTGTTGAAGCAGATTCGAGTATTCAGCGACGAAAATCGATGCGATCGGTTAGTTTGAACCTTTTAGAAGACGTTTTTGTAGCGCGCCGCCCCTGGAGTCCCCCCGATTTGTAGGAGCGGCGAAGCATCTTCTGTCTGCAGACCAGTCAAAAACAGAAGGAATATAGGTTTGTTCTCACAGCAAATATCCAACAGGTTTATGACTGTTTCCAAACCGGTGTTAATGCGCAGGTGTAAACTTTTCCAATTTCTTTTCGATTTCAAACTGTCTGTACGAACAGTAAATTTAGTATATATGTTCTGCATACCATAAAAATATATATGTATACTGTAATGCGGTTAATTTTCCATAGGGGCCCGCTTGTTGTTTATAGTATTCACTAACTGCAAATCTTTGAGAAATATCGTTTGCTACTTCACGACTGACTCTAAAATGTTTTATAAATACTTCTCTATTGAACTGAACCACAGTTTCATCTATATAGTTTTCATTTTTTGGTCTGATCCGTTCCTCAATTAAATTTTCTAAATCTGTATCGGTATCCGAATCAGAAAATTCAGACACTTCAGATTCTTCCGACGATTCGAAATCACTCATCTTATTATTTCTTTGAAATACCAAAAAACAACCTACATCAACAACTTGGAACACTTATTGTGTTTTGTAGGTTATAATCCAATTTCTAATCATGTCGATTCGCAGTACGCATGCGCCGGACAGTTTACTGGGAAAAGATCCGAAAACAGGTCTGACTATCAGATGACACTCAGAAATTTTAGTGAGAACAGCGTACTTTTGGTTTGAAACCAATCAGAAATCTCTGTGCGAACGCGATTTACCCAATTGCGCATGACTCTTTGTCTGAAACTTGTTTCTTACAGCTGTGAGAACAAACCTTATGACACACAAGCAACTAGATGCGCAGAAGCACGTTTTGCTCTTCTGCGCATACCCTTGCTCGTACGCAGCACCAACTACCGGATCCGTATACAACCTCGCGGCTCTGCATTGCGAAGCATTACGACTTCCCTCTCCTCGTCTCTAGACTTCTTGATGATATTCAAGTAGTTGAGATATTGAAAATAACGCTGGATTTATAAACTCTGCGTTCGCGTTCGCGTCGGCGTTGCCGTTGGCGTTCGTAGTAAGAAATATCTTCGATTTATAAACTTTGCGTTGGCGTTCGCGTTCCGTTGTGATTTGACACTTTTATAACCTAAAAATCAAAATAAAAATATTGCGAATGGGTAAACACAACACAACACAATACAACAATTAAAACAAACTCGTAAAATAACACAAAAATCAATGTAGAAACATTGAACACAACGTCGAAGCGTCCTTACCACCATTATTTCACAATGTAAACAAACCACACGTGATTATTTTACTGCAATGCTATTCGTTGTGACGTCAGTGCTACGAATTTGCTACGAACGGCGAACGGCAAAAGTTCGACTTGAATCAAGTTGAACGGAACGTCAACGCCAACGGCAGCGCCGACGGTGTTTATAAATCACATCATTGTAACTATTGTTTTTAACTTTCGACGCGAACGCAGAGTTTATAAATCCAGCGTAATGGTTGCTAGGCAACCACTAATGAAAAAATCTATTTATTTCATTAGCTGATTTCGTTAAAATAGAATGCCACTTTTTGTGATAAATTTTAATGTTGTGTGCCAATTTAAAATGATTAGACTTTAACTACTAAAATGAATAATCAACAAAAAGGATACAGACTGAAAAATGTCGGTGTAAAATTATTTTACTTTATAAAATCCAGAGAAATAATAATCCTCTTGCATTTGTTATTAGGTACAAGTGTTTTTAGCAACAAAATCATATTTTTTTTGGAAAAATAAATTACGATATCTGTTAATAGACAAAAAACGTTATTTTCAAGAAGTTTCACATTCGAGAAGTCTTTAACAGAAATTAATATTAAAGAAAAAAATATGGTGTCCATATTTTCCAAAAAAAAAAAATATTGCCTTGATAACCAGAAATTATTATAACACCTAAAAATACAAAAAAAAATTGAATAAATAGAAACCTGTGTAGATTCTAAAGTTCCTGTACAGCATTCTCATTAGAGTTGACCTTGTCTAGGATTCTTCCTAACCGTAGTGTTCACTTCTGTACATTATGCTCAGTCTGCCCTGTCTCTAATGAGTAAACTGTCTTGATATGTACCCCGCCCCTCTTGCCCCTAAGAGTAGTCTGTGTTAGACGTTCGACCCACTCCCCCCCACTCCTACTGAGGCCTAAGTAGTTAGTGTGTATGTATTTAAGCTTATGCAGTGAAGAGTTGGCGAGGTTAGAGTCCTCGTTGAACCGATTGGGGCCCAAATGTCACGGATCAGGCCTGTGCAGAGAAAGGTACTTTTTTTCAGAGGTACCGCTTAGAGTACCCGAGATATATGCACTGAATGCTGCACCTCTCATTAACACGTGTGACTTTGGTTGCCATTACCCGCTCAATTATTCTTCCCTAGGTGGGCTGTATATACTTATAATGGGTTGGTTTTAATACTATTAGGATAGGTGTAAAATGTGGTTGAGTAGCTATGAATGTGTTATAATTTTGACCCAAAGCCCAGCTATTTCCATTAAATAGTTTGAATTAAAATTTTTCACTATAGAACATTTAATTGTATTTGTTTGTGTTAAAAAGGACAATAAAAAATTGTAGTTAGAAAATTCAAATTCAAAGTTATTAATAATTTGGTGGAACAATAGCAGTCTGTTCAAATTAACATATTGTTAACCCAAGAAAAAAACAGATGGTATCCTGATACGGCATACAGTGAGCACACCAAAACAAAAGAGTTGGTAACATAGTGACATTGACTTTGAAATAATGACAGCTGGCGGCAAAATAGCATTGCATTCTTTCACATTAACCTTGTTTTTTTTGGTTCTTCTATTATTCATGTTATTTGTCATTTGATTACAACTGAAAATTATTTACCGTCCTTTGATTTTCAATGATTTTGAAAAGCTGTACATATGTCATCCACTTTCCATTGCGACATTTGATATTTATATGATAATTCCTTTATAATAACTAATGTTTACTCCCACTCCCACTCTTATGAAATCGTTCTATCCAGTTTCACATAAAAAAAGCGTTACCTAGTTATCATTAATAAATTATTAGAGTTTGCGTATAAGGAGATCTCCAAACTTGCCTTCCACTATTTAAATAGTAAACAAGGTCATGCCATACATACACACATATTATGTAGCTACTTACCACATGACTCACAGTTTACTTTGACTATAATAAAAATATTAAAGTGTGCATAACATAAAGCAGACTTGCACAGGAGCTTAGTACACTTTGCATTATTTTAGAAAATATTACATTGTTGTGATGGACGTAGGAAGGAAGAGAAAGAAAGGACGGCAAGTTTTTTTAATAATTTTATTTGCAATCAGAGTAAATTGTTTGTGTAAATTTAGATTGAAAGAGACCATTTTTCTGTTTTGGTTATGTACAAAGTGTGTATATAAGATTGCGTGGAAACAATTTTGTATATAGATTTTTTTTATTTGGTGTAGTATAAGAATTCAGTTTCAACTCAAATGCTTATAGACACTTCTAACTGGTGGTTGGTTTACCCCTTTATAAATATCCTACCAACAGAAGTCATAAATTTTAATCCAAATTATCAGAAATCAATTAGCCTTATTTTTTTTTTATATCCATGAATTTTGAATATGAATATCTTAATTTAAATCTTAAATTCGTGTTTAATGAGAGGTTTTTATCAAGGATGTTGAGACTGAATTTTTACTTAAAATACCTACTTCAACTAAATAATACTGCTACTAAGACCCAGTAAACATAGTGAATGCATTTCATAATAGGATATTAACATGATTTATTTGTTACCCGTGTTGTCGACAGTGTTCCGAGTTGGAGAAAGTAAGTTTCATATATAGTGTATATATAGATCACTTACATTCGGCTTTACCCTTGTAGAATAGGCTTTGTAAATAACTATTCATTAACCACGATTTTCCTAATTTTCTCACATATTTTATCTGATATTTCTAAATTATAATATTATAATTCGCAATATTTAAATGGCATGGAATTAAAAATTTTAAGTTTGATTTTCAAACACACATTTTTAAAATCAGCTACCAAGATTTTTAATTTTACGCGACCTGATTTTAAAAATGTAATATTGTTATATTTCGTGACGATTTAATTTTGTTTTGTCTATTGGGACAGTTTCTTGGTGTCGTTCATTGTCGACGCAAGAGGCGGTGCCATGAGAGGATGTCGTCACTCGGGTGTAAGAGTAATTGTCCCACCGAGATGCGCTTCGAAGTCCCACCAGGATAACTTGCCGATACGTACGACCTCAGAGAACTCCGCACCCGCCCCCATTGATGGAAGGAGAGGCCCTTGCTAGCAGACTCCTAGAACTGGGACCCGTTGGCGCCAAATTCTTGGGGTAACACTTTTTCATAACATGTTTTATCTGTCACCAAAACATGCTTCACATTCAGATGTTTCAAATACGGGGCTGTCACAAATATGACAGTAAATTGATAGTTAGCCTTTATTAAAGTTATTATTGAGGTTATGTGTAACTGTTTTTTATTTAATTCTGATTATATGTGCTGTGCAATTTTAAAACCTCTGTTCTCCTAAAGAATCATCCTTTCCTTTAATTATTTCAGTCCGGTTATCATCGAGGTGCCTCATTTTGCATCGCTGAGAGGTAAGCAACGTGAAATAATTGTTCTTCGATCGGACAACGGTGAAACATGGAAGGAGCACACTTTGGAGGCGAACGAAGAGGCAATTCAGGATGTACTGAATCATAGTTTCGATGGTGAAGGTAGGGTAGATTGTTGTCAAGTAAATTACAGTTTTTTTATTGTGACGCGTTCCAGAGCTGAGTCAGCTTGAGGATCTTCACACAAACCGAATCACGAGAATTCTCACGAACGATTTTCCGCACTATTTCGCTGTTGTTTCCCGCATTCGACAGGAAGTGCACGCGATAGGACCTGACGGAGGCACTGTTTCTAGTTCCGCAATTCCGTTAGTTCAAGCTGTGTTCCCGCCGAACGCACTTACCAAGAAAATAAGAGTCGGTTTGCAAGTAAGTACTAAATATAAGGCCCTTAAAATAAATTCTGAAGATATGTTTTGGTGATGTGTAATACACATGTTTATTATTTTGCAGGCACAAGCGATCGAACCAGAATTGGTATCGAAATTACTAGGACACGGCGTCGCAGTATCTCCAATTGTGACAGTAGAGCCGAGAAGGCGTAAATTCCACAAGGCAATAACGTTAAGCATGCCTGCCCCCAAAGCACATTCTCAAGGCATGATCAACCAGTATCAGGGCACTACCAATACAACCCTTCGTTTACTCTGTTCAATCACCGGTAAGTCTTTATGCTTTTGATTTGTTTTTTTTAGACTATTTGTCGATGTGTTCCCCCTGTAAAGATATTGTTAACGATACACTCTTAGAATAGTCTTCGATTAGGGATATGAGCAGCTTTTTCCCTAATTACAGTAACAGCTATTTGAAAAATTTACGTTCTACATGAATTGTAAATTAGATGAGGCTAAGATGTGTTCCTTGTGGAATACCGGTGACGGTCGCTTTTGAATAGCTGTGCACGAAGCTTCCTCACAAGTTTTGCTCATCTAAAATCATTGGTGATGCTTTTCACATAATCTATTTAGTGCCTATTTATTAGAGATTCTTTAGAAAATCTTTTAGCTTAGTTGTTGAATAGGTAAGTCGTCAGTACAGCCCAGAACTTATTAAATTTCCAAATAGGTTACATTCGGACTAAATGTGAACCTTATTGTACGGAACTAGCCCATTCACTTTCTGCATGATAGATATAATCATTATAAATGTTGTCTTTACTGTTGCAAACTATTATTTTCGTATTCATGCTTCAATAGGAACTAAATCAGGTAAATTTAGTTCCCCTCTGTGTTGTGTGGTTGAGGTATGCCCGTTACTCGTTTGTTTTGCATATCGATTGTTTCATGGTAACGCTATTTCTTAGAACTCACCTGTTAATGCAAAATTTACAGATTTACATCACATGTTTTAAATTCTAAATACAAAAATATATAAATTTTCAGCTTAAACTTCACGTAAATAAAAAGAGTTTTGATTTTTTTGTCTTATTAGAAGTGTAGTAGCATTGAGATAATTTTCTAATACAAACTGTACACAGGTGGTCAAAGCAAAGCGGTATGGGAAGATGTCACGGGATCAACCCCTTGACCTTCGTTAAAGATTGCGTCTCGTTCACCACAACCGTGTCGGCCAGATTTTGGCTGATGGACTGTCGAAATGTGTCTGATGCTGCCAGAATGGCAACAGAGCTATACACCCAGGTATTTTCTCGTCAAAATTAATTTTGACACATGCTCAACTTTTATAAATATTTTCAGGCAGCGCACGTTCCGTTCATGGCCAAATTCGTAGTTTTCGCAAAGAGAGTGAGTACGTTAGAGGCTAGGATAAGGGTATTTTGCATGACAGACGACAAAGAAGACAAAACTTTGGAACACCAAGAACATTTCACGAAATCGCCAAGAGCAGAGACATAGAGGTACTGGAGCCGAAGGATATCTACATGGAGTTTGCTGGTAACCTGGTGCCGGTATTGCAGTCCGGAGACCAACCTCGGTTGGGCTTCAAAGCGTTCAGGGAGAATCGCTTAGCCTTCAATATGAGGGTTAGAGATCCTGTATGTATTTTGAATCTAACAATAAGAATTTCGGTCTACAATTTTTTTTTTAAGGATGAAGACTCTGTCGGCCGCATAGTATTTATGAGTGATGCTAAAGTGGCCAAAGGAGAACCTAATCAGACACCACTGTGCACGCTTAACCTCGTCCTGCCAAAAGATGTGCTTCCCGACCGCGATTCTCAGTCGGATCTTCTGTCCCTTGACAAGGACCACAGCTTCTTGCAGCACGGAGGCATTAGTAAGTTAGAATATTGGCATTACCAATTTTCTACAGTAGTAAAATTGTGTTTCGTTAATTTTTTATTGATCCGTAAGATTAAAAGTAAGAAAACATCATTTTAGGTAAACCTGATACCATCCACAGAGCTGATTTCAAACTTTCCGACATCTGTAACCTACTAGACGACGACTGGGAGAAGTTAGCCATGGAATTGGATGTGCCCCCGTCCGATATCCAGTTAATAAAAAAAAAGTACCCGGACAACCACCCCCAACAGGCCATGACGATGTTTAGGCTGTGGTTGCTCCAAAAAGCAAATAAAGCGACAGGTAAACTTACCTTTAATAAATTACTTACGAATTATCTAATTCGATATTTTTGCTAGTAGGAAATAAGTTGGAACAAGCCCTAAATAAGATAGGCAGGAAGGACATTGTGAACAAGTGCATTTACAACGTCGAATTAGTGACGGACGACATGGAGAAGGCGTTGGCAAAGATCCATCTCGATCAGTCCGGTTTTGACAATTTGAAAGAGGAACTGGGACCCTCCAGGGATACCTCTCTGAGGAGGGATGACCACATCGATAAATCATTCCAAGGCAGCCAAGATGATATGGATAAGAGTGAAAAGAGTGGTAAGTTAAAGTTTTCACAGCACACTTGATTTTAATCATCCTCTGGTAATGAATGGCGCCAATGGTAAAGAGGCGCCAATAGTAAATCCATTCTACCATCGGTGCCTGCATGATTTCTAATAAGATTTTACTTCAAGTGCTGTGATTTTTTATCAAATTCACCTCAACTGTCATTTTTAATACAATTCACTTCTAATATGTGCTTATTCATTTCTAGTATGTGCCATTGGGGCCTCATATTTATAAAAATTGACGCCTTTGTGTATTTTTTGTAAAACTTACCATTGGTTCTTTGATTTTTAATGAAATTTACCATTGGCGCCTCCATCATTTTTAATAAACTTTACCATTGGTGCCTTCAATATTTTAAGACAATTTACTGACTACTTATAACTGTCAACCACCGACTGTGGGCTCTAACCAGGATATAGAATGCTAATAGATACCTTTTCCTCCGTATAGAAGATGTTCCAAACCAAAATTCCACAGGGAAGGACATAACAGACACGACAAGCGACCACTTACCTAACCAAATTCCGAAAGAAGATGAGCAGCTAGACAACAGGCCGCACACTCCCGAAAAACGCGAACAGGGAAGAGATTCTCGAAGAGATAACGCAACAGCTGAATTACTTGCAGTCGACGCCGATTTCCAGAGTGGATAATAACGCTAATACGCCGCCGCCTAGTCCTGCCGAGGTGTACTTGGACAAGGAGGCGAACATTCTCAAGAAGACTGTCGTGCAGCACGAAACGATCCAAGGTATGCACGTGTATGTGTAGTCTCTGCTTCTTTTTTTGTTTTGTTTTTTTAGTTGTTTGTTCTAAGCGACAGGTGTAACACGAAGTCAATATTTAAAAAATCTGGAGTGATGACTAACGCTGAAAATTGGTACTGCTAACCGTTAATATACAGAGTGTAACGATGCTAAGGGTAAAGATTGTTTCCTTGAATATGATGGGTAAATAGTTTTAAAACGATGATCTTTATCCTGTGTTGAATTTGCATCCAGGAAAAGTTATTTTTTGCATTAGTTATTCTTGAGGAAGCTTTTTTTTTTATTTTTTAAAAATATTGTCAATTTACATTTTATTTATTGATACTTGGGTCTGAAAGATTTTTTTAAAGAACTTTATACATCCAAAAAAAGATGTATGCAAAATTTATTTTTACATATTTACATAATGAGTAGAGTTTGGAATGTTTGCCATAACATGTGTTAAACTGCGTTTAATTATCCTGCTCTCCCGCAACGGGACCGCATACTACTGCGCATACGCGAATACCGGCGCGTTGTCGGGGATGACCAGTGGCGTACGAATGCATGGGCAAGAAATAGACGCGTATATAATTTACAAGGCGCTTAAAAATATACGGTTTATACTTTACCTGTTATTTACTCACGAATAAATAATAATAAACTTCTAAATATGCATTTTCAACATTCTACACCTCTTAAAAAAACAACGTATTTTTAAATTATTTTCACCATGGTTTTTGGGTTTGTGTTTACTTTTTTTATAATTAGAATATGCTGGTTTATAAATGGGACATAAAGATATGGAAAAAATAATTAATGTTTTTTTTTCAAAAATAATACTGGATTTTGCATTAGGAAAAAAAATAAAAAAAAATAAAAATTAGCTTATAACAGCTTATATTGCAAAATTTTTAATCAAACGTCCTGTTGATTTCTTACCATCCGTATTTGTACCATTTTTAAACAGACCATATGGACTATCAATTGATTTTATTAAATTGATTTAAAATGTCACTCAGCTTACCTAATTTTCAGTGATTTTGATTATTCCTCAACTAATGTAATATATGTAACTAATGGTATATTTGAACTACTAGGTTTTTTTTTTTTTTTTTTTTTTATTGACCACTAACATTTTTTGTTTTACTTCTCCAAAGTATATACAGACTTGTATATTTAAATCTACATACGGTGACTTGCATCACTTTGTATAACACCTAGATCATGCCCATTTTAATGTTACGCTTTTTAATTCTACTTTCTCGCGGGGTTTTCTTTTCTTTAGCACAATGGTGTGGAGCTTAGGCACTCTTATTCTTTTTTCTTCCTAATTTGCATATCACATTTTCTAACATGGCACATCCGCTTAAACCTTCTCGATCTCTCAGTAGATTGTTTATTTGATATTTTCGAAAGGAATCCCGCAAAGCGAAGAAATCGTAACTTCCACGCCACTGAAACAAAAACCCGAAGAAGCGCACGAAGATCCAATCGCTATTCTTAAGAGGAACGTCAGCGACACTTTGACATTTTTACATCAGGAGAGGAACGATTTCCTGCCGGAGGAAGATATCATAATACCGAGTCGCAAAGACGATCATATCTCTAAAGAAATTGACTTGAACAGCATCAATTTAAAAACGCCGAAACGATCCACGAGCGAATACGATGACAGTATTCGAGAAAATAATTTGGAGAACTTACAAAACGACGTGAAAAAGGTAGAAGTTAGATTTCCAGATATTATAGAAAGTACAATTCCAAATCTTCCAGAGAGTGAAGTAAATAAAGTCGAAGATACTGTTAATGAAGTGAGAAACAAAATAAACGAAGTAAGTGCACCACAAACTCAAGTATCGGATGAGATCGATGATGATTTCATTAATGCAGTCGAAAACCCAAGTAGATGATGTAATTAAGCAAGCAGAAGAAGCAGTTAACGAGAGACTAAACAGTCTAGATACGTTTTCTATTGATAAATCGAACAGAGTGATACGTTTCAACGATCGAAGTAACAGAAGACTTAGATAACGACAGAGGGTACATTACAGAAAAAATTGGAGAGCGCCAAGGACACTGCGGGAAGTGTTTTTGACGACGTAAAAACGTCAACAGAAGACTCCCTCGATAACCTGGAGAGTCTTAAAGACGATTCCATATCCGCGGCGCAAGAGAAGAGCGAGGAAGTTTTTAGGTTCCTAGAGAACGAAGCTTCCAGTCCGATCATTTCCGACCAACGGAAGACTCCCTGAGATTCCTCGAGAAGGAAATAGAAGCTTCTTCAAACGATGACGAATCGAATAAGACCGTCTCATTCTCTGACGTACCGGTGTCGCCGAAAAGTCCCAGAACTGGTATACCTGTGGCAAAAACCAGAAAAAGCGTGGAAAAAGAAAAGGACATAGACCTACTGTTCAACGAGGGCAGAACAGACACTATCTCGCCAACCGAGAGCGAATTATTAAGTAAAATTCCCGTGGCTATGAAGGGGAGGCAAGGTTAAGACAATAAAAAAACATTCTAAGGACCCTCTGAAAGAATTCGTCACCCTCTCGAAGGACGTGAACTGGGACGACGACGAGGAGACCGCTAAGATCATAAACACGGTCACAAGAGATCCCATCATAAAGACAACGGTCACTCGAATAACCACCGAAACCATTCCAGAGAACATAAAGAGCAAGATACCACTGTTGAACACGCAGTCGCTGTCTCCCTCCGAGATGACCGAACAGTACGAGATAGAAGTGTCTCCCAAGAGCAAAATTCCAGTCCTAAGGACGGAGAGCATGAGGATAACCTTGCCCGAAGTCACGCAGGTAGAGAGGACAATAATTTCTCCAGAATCGACGAGGGTCGTTGAAACTACGACGAGGACGATCGTATCGCCCGAGTCGCGGATGTCCACCAAGAGCAGCACGATCGATTCCGATTCCGACGATGACAGCCAGAGGAGCCCGCCTCTCAGGGGCATCCTGAAAAAGACGTCGGTGAGAACCGTAGGTAGTTCTAGCGGTTCCGACGTGGCGCTGCACGAAGAAGGCGCCGAACTGAGCGACGACGACTCAGGTAGGTTATCTGTACCAAATTAGTGTCTTAACTCTCTTTATAGTCGCTTCATGCAAGTCTAGAAAGTTCTTCCTCGGCAATAGATTTATCGGCTTTTGTCAATTTATTGCGGTGCCTCAAAAAAATCTGTTTTCAATTAATAACCGGATTCAAGACGCGAGTAGTGTGTACTCTAGGAGTGCGGAAACTTTAGTTTCTATTTTTACTCAGTTGACCTACAGTTCATTTGAACTACTTACCTTTGAACTATTTGATATTACATTTGAACTACTAAAATATACAATATTAGCATTTTATATGGCCCAATACTCCAGATCATTGCATTGTAAAATATTTAAATTCCAAAAAAGAATATATTTTACCTACAATATGACTCGAACTAATGACTTTTAAATGTTTTTTTTTGCATGACGTCTTGCATTTTAAAAATTTGTTATTAATATATGTTATTTTTTTCTTTAACCATTAAGTTAACATTAATTTACTCAATTACTAACAGATAAGTAAAATTTAACAACTAAAAAGTCACTTTCTAACATTTTAACTAAATATTTGTGTCTCATTTTGTACAGTTCCTTTTCTAATTTTAACGAAATTTGATAATAATATTTTGCCTCTTTATGTGTTGAATATTTTATCCCTGTTGTAACTTAATGTTAATTTGAATGGTTTTTTGAGATAACCCAACATGCATTCTGATTGAGTGTTATTGCCTAGCATCAAAAAAACCAAAACACATAGAGACCTGGCATGTTCTTTACCCACTAGTGTGGTCGTTTGTCGCGTTGGCAACAAGCATGATTGTGTTGGCACTGCTCGCACAATACTGACACACGGTATGCAAAAAACTCTGCAATTGTTAGTTTTAATTTTTCACATTTCATCAACACACACAAACACATACAGTTTAAAAAGTTTTACATCATTTTGCTGATAATAATCCATCAAAATTGATTAGACACATATAAAAAAAAATGTATATTAAATGAACAGAGTTAACAATTTTGGTAAGACAATTAATTATTTTATTATTCACAATAAGCGTTACAAAAATTAAAATCATGTGGTGAAAAATTAACGTGATATTAAGAGATTGCATTACAAGATGGAAAATCTCAACTTTTTTATGCAGAGTATGGTAAAAAAAAATCTTGACTATGATGCCTATGTGCTTTATTTAAATAAATTGTTGCATCTTGCTATATTCATTAAATTACAAGCATCATAAAGTCGTATTCAGTACATACAGAGTATTATTAAACTTTATTAAAACGTTTGGTAGTTCTTTTTGACAAAGTTTTATTTTTATCGAAATCCAGATAACTGCAAAAATTGTGATGTATTAATCCAGATTTGAGGTTTTTGTGTAAAATGTATTGGTGCATGTAAAGGTTACTAAACTTTGCAAACATAAGTAATGACAAATCATTTAAAATTAAAACAAACCTACATATACATATATCAAAAGATGAAATATGTATAAATATATATACCGGGCGTCTATCAAGCGTCGGATTCGGTTAGTAGGAGTGGATAGAGTATAAAATTCTGAGTCGAAAAGTCCTTTATCATTTTTCGATTTGGCCAATAGTTTTTGCGGAATCGATTAATGATCAATCAGGGCGCGGCTACAGCGGGCGCTCCGCCCTCTTCGGTAACAGCGATTCTGCTTGATGCCCACAACTTCAGACGCGCTACGGCAATTTTTTATTAAAATAGCTTGACCCGATGTCATGCTGCATTAAGATGAAGCTATTTTAATAAAAAATCGCCGTAGCGCGTCTGGATCGGGCTGAAGTTGTGGGCATTCAAGCAGAATCGCTATTACCGAAGGGGGCGGAGCATGCCCGCTGTAGCCGTGCCCTGATTGGCCAATCTCCATAAATCGATTCCGCGAAAACTATTGCCCAAATCGAAAAATTATAAAGGACTTTTCGAATTTTATATTCTCTCCACTCCTACAAACCGAATGCGACGCTTGATAGACACCCTGTATACATACAAATGTATCTATGTCAGAGGATACTTTTATATAAACGTTAATTCTTGAAAATATTGTCGGTACAACTTATAAAAAAAATTACTAATTTGGTTGACTTTATACTCTTTCAGATTACAGGTTGCTATACCCCGGAGAAAAAAATTTATCCATAATTTTTTTTTAGAAACATAACATGCCATTGTAGAATAAAACCATGTAAGATCTGAGTGTGAGTTTCTAATGGAAAGAAAAAACTATAAACACTATGATTTTAGCAAATACATTTTCATATTTGACATTATCATCATAATCATATTCAATTTTTTTTTGCATGACTAGCCATCGCGTTAGATAAGCAAGTGATAATGTTAAAATGAGGCATGATGTCCAGAAATTATACATTCAAACACAGAACACACTGCTTGCACCTAACAGTAATCTGTATGCAAAGAACGGCTTTAACTTAATTTGCTTTCTAACGTTGACTCTGCTTGCAGCCTTTTTTTTAGAGCTTCCCTTCGCAGTTTAGAGTATTAGTCTTATTTTGTGACAGTATTGTTGTTTTGTCTATGGTTCTTTTCGTACAGATTTAAATTTAGTCTGTTTGAATTTTAAACACTTTTAGGCTATGTTTCCTTTTTTTTTAATCAACTTCACGTATATAACATAACCGAAATTTTCAAATAGACTAAATTTAAACCAATAGCATGATAATTCTATTATTTAATACTAGTATTTTAACAAATCGGGCTATGGTGAAATAATATATAGTATATTTGATATAATAATTTAATAACAATATTTTATTAACTTCTTCAGTTTGCATGAGTAAAGTCCAAGTCAACTTATATAAAATATATATTTATAGGCATTTTGTTATTTCAATTTTCTATTAATTCGACTTACTATTATTTCTCTCATATCCCAAATATACTTACGATAAAATAGATATATATTTTTTGTGTAACATTCTAAATGTTCTTACAAACTTTTAGAAGATTTTTATCAGCAAGAACCACAATACACAGTAACCACAACAGAGGAGATAGACCCCATAACTGGGGCAAAGTAAGTACCACCTTGTTGATGCCATTAATTATCTCTTAAATATCGAATTAAACAGTAAATATACGAGAGTACGACGGGTGATATGTAACCATATTTAGTCACATCTATGTAGCTAGAGGGCGATACTTACATATCGCCCATCATATTCTACTGGCCAGGCACTAAGCTGATACTCAGGTTCTGCTAAACGGTTGTCCTTCATTGGTACGGAATTTTTCAGAATAACCAGGACCGTTAGAACGGCAACCCAAGTCATCACGTCTCCAAGCGGACAGCATCAACCTGATTATTGCCATTCGATGCAGACAGTCCTGGATCAATTTATGTCGGAGGAAAGAAATCCTCATTAAAATTCGCTAAGCCGTTCCCAAAAAAGTAAATCACTCTACTTAAATTAAACGCGTATGTGTTAAAGGGACTTGTTTCGTTGCGACAGCTGATTTAATTCCAGTATTGTCCCAGTGTTTTTATTTTCTTATTTATAACTTTGACCTTTATTTATTTTTTAAAATGTAACCTGGACGGCGTTTATCACGCCGCCTATTCCAGTGAAGTACTTGTTTTTTGAATTGTTTTAAATGACCAATTTTAAATTTTGTGAGATTTAATCGGTAATAATTATAATATAGCAAAACGTAATCTAAAGAGCAAGAGTATTTTAAACAATATTGTACATTTTATCTACTTATTAAAGGTATTTTAAAGTTTTGAAGAATCTTATACAATTATTATATATAAACTATAAAGTAATATATTATGCATTTCAGCTTAGCTAGAAAAAAAACTTGTTCAATTCCAGATAAATTCATTTTTAGCCAATCTATATAGTGCCTAGACCTCTACATTTACTTAAAAAAAATTAAGTAAAGAATGTTGTTTTTAATTCCGTTACATTAGATGCAAAATATTCGTTCTCTTTGAGGGTACTAAAAGTTTCCATCACAATCGAAAGATAGTGTGGAGTTTTATTATGAACATATAGATTTTTAATATATTTAATATATTATATAAATATGCTTTTATGATGAAATTATTAAATCTTGTAGAAACGGTGGCTTCTGTAATAATTTGTTTGAGAAATAAATGTGTGGTGTACATTTCCTTTTAATAAACACTGTTTTCTTCTCCACAACCCGAATTTCACTGCATCAACACTTTTAGATTTGTTTGTGCAGATAAAAATCGACAAGATTCCTAATGATGATTAAACTTCAAGCAAAAATAAACGAAAAGTCCAAACACTCCTTCCACAATAGTTTGGATAGTCAGTGCTACCATGAGTATTTTTTGTTTTGTTTGGTAAAAAAAAAATGTTTTCACAAGTCTTTAGACCCAATTCTTTTAATGCTAGTTTCACTATTTAATTCTTCACTAGTATTACCAGTTACTGATAGTATCACACAATTTTATCAAACCAAATGCTTCAAAAATGTTTATTTTGATTGACTTTTACATTGTGTTTTATTTCGATTTGGTTGTGGTACTTTAAACCATTTTAAAATGGAACGTGAAAGTGATTTCGAATCAAGGCTAACAAGTTGATCTGAGTGGAATACTAGTAAACTAGTAAAAACAGATAAGTAATTCCTTATCAGTAGGGTTGGCCGATCATGCCGCAATATAGCGGCGCGGGCGGGTCATTGGGTTCGAGGTGTTTATGTCGTTGGCGTCAGGATTACCTTGATAATAAAATGTTACGTGGGACAAGGGACAAACGCGGTTGTAGATAGCTATAGAAACTTATCTGATTCTACAAAGTTTTTACGAATCTTCTCCAGTTCGTCATAGTATTGTTAACCAAGCTACATCGTCAAGCCAATTATGAGGGTGTTTTACATACATACATATATGGTTATAAAGTATGAATTTATTGGTTTGTTAATATATTTAAATTTAATTTGAATTATATTATATATGAAATTATATTATTATATATTTAATTAATTAAAAATTTTTTAAAACTCTTATGTTACATCAATAAATCTTCGAAATCACGGATTAATTTATTCACTGTGTCAGCAAATGGTAGTTTTTTAGGCATTTGCACGTGTGACATTTTATTATTAATGTAATGTAATACCGACGCCGACGACATAAATACCTCGAACACACTAATAATAATGCTAGAGCCTGCCAGGCGGTCGGGCCAAACGACTGTCAAACGACAAAAGTCAATGATCCGCGCGTCGCTGTTTTGCAGCACGATTGGCCAACCCTATTTATCAGTAATTAATTTATTGTTCAATGGATTAATTGAAACTACTCGACAATGTTAGACTGATAACTTATCTCTCCGATATCTCCTGAACGTACGAACTTCAAAAACACATAAAAATTCTACGGACTGTAGATACCGAACAGCTGACACAACTTGAATTACATAGAAGTTACCTGCTTTTTGTTGATTTTTAGCGCAGTAAACTGAATTGAATATGTGACTCAAAAATTGGTTAATAAGTAAATCATTGGTTTCTAAGATGGACGCCCTCCAGAAAATAGAAATCCTTCAAGCCTTGATGGCGATGTTCATACCAAATGTCGGTCTATTACTTATTATACTAGCGATTAGTGCTAACGACTTCGAACGTACTCGATGGGATTATAGAACCAAAGTGGAGTCCTCCCTTTTTGTGTTAATCGGATTGTGGTGCGTTTTCTACTGCGTTATAGGATTCGCATCCAATATAGTCTTCAAAAAAAGAGAACTGGCAGGACAGTGGACAGGTAAGTTAACTGTCTATGTTTAGAGACTAAAAAGAAAATCCACTATTTTAAATCTCAATTTTCTAAACTTAAGGGGGATAGCCACTGTGACGACCGAAAAAAGTAAGCGATTTTCGGGAATTTTTTTTAACCAGGACAATTAAGGAATATGAGGATCATGTTTTTTTTATTTTATTAAGTCTATATTCAATTCAGTTTATATAAATTTTTATTGAAAAATATTAAAGTTATGAGCCTTGCTGTAGAGTCTTAAAAAAAATTCTCCCTACACGGCATTAATTTTTCGAAAATGGGTTATCTGAAATAAAAAAATCATTCAAGCAGTTTTAAAATAGTCCAATTCTAAATTTTCAAAATCGGCTACGCTTGACCTTAGCTATTGCAGACGAATAAAAAAAAAAAAGTTGAAAATAGGTTGATAATTACTCGAGTTACTGATGCGACCAGTTTGAAAAAAAGTCGTTTTGAGAAAAACGCGTTTAAAGTTTTCAGTCCATTTTCCTTACTATAAAATCACGTATCTTCTAAAATATTTATACTTACATTAAACTATCGAGTTCTGGGCCATATGTTGGTTCTTCCTCTATATCTCCAGTGGTATCAAAATTTTATAACTAATAATTAAATTAACATCACATTCCAGTGTCGTGTAATATTTTTCTTTTTGAAGCATCGCCGTTTAGGACCTACATCTTCACCTTTTCAATTTCAAATCTATTACGCGGTCGATTTAATTTTCTACTGTTTCGTAAGGGTCTACGTTTACAGTTTTTACTGCTCCTACTACTTTTACAATTACATTTTTTTACAAAACACAATATATTTTTCAATATAAATAAAAAACAGAGTAGCAACGTGTGTTCACTAAGAAACTTGAAGAACGACTGTACATCTACCAAACTTCTAGGTCACGCAATTCGATAAAAAGAGCCATTATATTGTAAAACCAATAGAAACCCAATTAATATAACAAAAGATATTCTCCGAAGAAATGAACCCTAATGCTTCTTCATCTATTTTAAGATATGCTTTAGCAGCAAACAGTCGGTCTACCTGCTCTCGCTAAAATAACTGTAACTCAGTCAATTTTCGAAATTTTGACCTACAATTTTATACATATGTTTTCAAAGGTATAAACATTAAATTAAAGCAAAACAATTTTTTTTGACCCATCACAGTGGTCATCCCCCTAAAGTACAAAACTTGTTCGGAAGTTTGATTTTTTTTTTGTTTTTAGGAATTGCTAAAGCAGCTTTAATAGTTTATGGTATCCATTTGGTTTTAAGTTGGTTATGGCTGGTGATTCTTATTTTCCACGAAAATATTATGCTGGTAAATAATAATAATAATAACAAAATCATAGAAAAAATTAAATTATGAAATAATGAATTAAAAGAGATCTAAGATTTCGTATCACTGATATGAAAAGAAGAGAAAGAAATTGCAAAAGTATTTGTCTCTCATATTTAGCGTCTTCGTTCTCTCTGAAAATTAATGATCCAATTTTTTTCTCAGTACCAAAGGATTCGATCTTAGAGAATAATTTTTGTTGTTTATCTTTCTTTTTTTTGCATAAAGAATCTGAAGAAATTTTTTTCATAATTAATGACATCCAAAAAAAAAGTCATCAAAGTTGGCTATGAACGAGAGAGCTTTTCGGTTATGTCAAACTTTTTGACAAGTGACTGTCACAATTGTAAAATAAATAATGGCTGTCATATAGTGCGACAGCTTTGACAATTAAATAAGGTTATAAATTTAAGATAGAATAGAAATATGTCTTTTTTACTAGGCCAACTTACATGACGTTTTTTTTGGATAGCTCGATAGTACAATTTCACTTTGCACTTTTGGATAATACATTCTATTTTCAGGCTTTAGCCGATTTGGTTATCGTTAACGTAACTGGCGTACACTTAATCTGCCTATTCCATAGGGTGAAACCGTTAGCGGGATACTTATTTTCCCTCTACATTATCTGGTTGACATTCGTAACGACATTAAATTGTTGTTTGTTAATCATAAATTAAATTGATCCCGTAAGAAGTGAAGAATGAGTTTAAACTCTTAGAAATGAAATTATTTAATGTAACATACTGCCTGTATTTAAGTTCTTTCATGTACATACTGTAAATATATGTATTTGTATATAAAACCATACCTAAAGATGTACAAATAAGTTTCCGCTGTTTTTAATAAAAAAATTGTTAATTTGTTATGAACGGACGGTACCTAATGTTTTATTCGAAGTATTGTCCATCAGCTTGCCACTACTTTTTCCCCATCTTTCTGGTAGCATACGGATACCGCGTCGGAAGAATGCTTCATCTTTTGAGGATATCCACGAATCGATCCAATTTTTGGTATCTTCATGTGATGTGAAGTGTTGCTTACACAGGTCATGCGCCATCGACCGAAACAAGTGGAAATCAGAAGGAGCAATGTCTGGTGAATACGACGGGTGAGGTAAAACTTCCCAACTGAGTGTTTCCAAATAGGTTTTGACCGGCGCCGCAACTGTGGATGAGCATTATCAGGCAGGAGAATAACTTTGTCGTGTCTAGGAGTAGTAGTGATTATAGTATAGTATAGTAGATATTTCCAATGATTTCAACCAATGTGAAATTGCTTGTTGAGTCACTCCTAATGTAAGTGCAAGTTCTTCTTGCATTTGGCACGAATCTTGATCCAATAATGCTTCCAATTCCGCGTCTTTGTACACTTTTGGCCTTCCGCTACGTTCTTTGTCTTCGATGTCAAATTCACCATTCTTAAACTTTTGAGACCACTCACGACAACTTCTCTCACTTAAGGCAGCCTCACCATATGCTTCTACAGGCAATCAATACGCCTCAGCTGGAGATTTCTTCAAATTGAAGAAGTAAATCAAAAGTTCCCGCAAATGACGCTTATTCGGCTCAAAACTCGACATTTTCGCACACAAGAGAATATATTGTACTGATAAAAAATCACTAATATTTTAAGGTTATATTGTTGCCTGATGTCCAACCTTATGATAATGACGTTTACATCTGACAATTTTAACCATACCTTACTGGTGGCGCCAACTTTTTGTCAAACGGCGGAAACAAAAATATCTTGTGGAACCTCAATAAGTTTTGCATATTTTTTTTAAAGCTGGATTTGACGAAAACAGTTGAAACACTCTTCTTCATTTGGCATCTTCTTACTTCTTACCTTCAAGTCTTACTAGGTTCAAGTCGGTCACCGATGGTGTTGATTTCTTAATATAGTTTAAGAGTAGTAAAAGATACATACAATTAATAAACCAATTACTGTTTTATTGTTATGTAAAAAAATTTCATATGACAATTGAAATTATATAATTATCGAAATATCTCTGTAAATTGACTAAAATAATGCATAAACCAACCAGAATTAGAAAAAAAAATAAAGATAAATTAATCCTCAGTAAATTTACACAGAAAAAGGACACTATTTACCGCCGAAACCGCTCATTAGATTACCTAAACCGCCCAGGCCCCCGCTCGCGCCCGCCTGCAGTTGCCTCATCATGTTCTGCAGGCCCGCCATGCCGCCCATCTGGTGGAGCACCCGCGGGTCCATCATCTTCGCCATTTGCTGATTGAGTTTGGCCATCTGGGTGTGGTTGACGTTCTTGGCCATGACGCCGCCCTTGAAGAGGCCCTTGATGCCGCCCATCTTCTTCACGACAGCAGCGAACTCGTGTACTGTGTTATCAGCTCCTTCACTTCCCTTTCTAAAATTATATAACCGTTTAGTGGAGGTAATAAGAAAATTATCTCCGTAATGGTAAATGTGTTATTCTATTCTTTAAACATCACGTCATTACGTAATTTTTAATTGTAGAAAAAACAAAAATTTTAATAAAGCACTAAATGACAAGCCTATAGTATCTGACACATAAACCTTTAAGGAGGTTGGTCACCGAGGTGCGGAGCAAGGGAGAAACTCCTATCTCTTCCATGTATAAGAAATCAGGGTTCCAACTTGCAAAAGTGAAATGTTGATATCATATTTTTTTAATTTAAGATGGAACTCTCTGTGCAATATGTCTGTAATGCACGATAAATTCATAATTTATTATTATATTATACCAAGTTTGGATAATGAAATAATTTATTGACCGCGTCGATTTATAGTCGGAAAGTACGGCAACGCTGAATGGTTTGAAAGGTTTGCTTTCAGCAGTTGGCTAGGCTACTCGGCGAAAATTGTTGACAGAAAGTAATTCTAACCGCAAAAAGTTTGTCGATAATGGTTCCATAGCGGAAATTTTGATAAATCAAATGAGAAATCTGATAGATTACGTAGAAAAGGTCGTTTTAATTCGGCAAAACAATGACGTTTTTTTATGCATATTGCAACCACAAATCCGTGCATTTTTTTCATAAAACTCTCCCACACCTTTTCGTTTCAGCTTTTTCTGACAAAGATCGATTACAGAAGCGATAATCTCTATGCCGCGGCGGAACGACAACTGGCTGAAATATATGACGTGTTTTTAAATACCACAAACAAGTAATGCAAATCGTTTGATATGTGTAAAGTACTTTCTACTTCTATTGTAATCGAAATATTAAAATAAAAATAGAGGTTTTTTAAAGATCTTTGGAGATTACACAACCTGCAAACCTTAGCACCAGCTGCCTCTGATATATTGTGTTCTAAATTTACCTGTAACTCCTGCACCCTGTGCCACCCTTATGACTCTGCCCGTCTGCTTCGTAAACAACTTGGCACCATCCCTATTGTCCAGCTCTCCATCATTCATACTATCCATTATCGTCATGAGCCTCTTTAACCTTGCCATAGACTCTTGTTCACTACCTTTAGACATAAAATCTTGGCTAAAACCTGGAATCATACCCCTAAAATAGGAAAACATGTTTGTAACACCTGTCTCCAATCCGGCCAATGAGGTCTTACCATAATCTGTGAAAAGGGGCCCATTTTCATGATGTTTTGGAACTGCTCGTACATGTCTCTCAATGTGAATTGGCCATGCTTGATTTTCTCCAGTAGTTCTTCGTTATCTTCTAGTTTTAGTTCGTTTACTTTATCGATGAGCCCTTCTATGTCTCCCATACCTAGCAGTTTACTTATGAAAGGCTTCGTTTTGAACGGTTCGAGGTCGTCTATGTGTTCTCCGGTACCGATAAAGATGATTGGACTATTCGTGGCTGCAACTCTAAAATTTTTTTTTAATACAAAGTTAAAAAAAATAAACAGTGCAGCATAAAACAATGAAAAATATATTACTTACGCACTAAGTGCACCTCCACCCTTGGCATGACCATCCAATTTCGTAATAATTACAGAACCAACGTCCACCTTCTCCTTAAACGCTTTCGCCTGTGCCTCACAGGCTTGACCTATCGTAGCATCCATAACGAATATAATATTGTCTGGTTTCTATATATAAAAAGTTAACATAGTCAATGAAATCATAATTAAAAGACCAACCTGTGTGTCGCATTGATAGCTGAGAAAAAACTAGTAAAAAAAGTATAAAACCCTCATTGCGTACTTATTGCAATTTTATCCTTCCAAATTCATTGGCTTTAAATTCTTTAATGTGAATGTTGAAGTAGCAACTTATATTTTACTTACTACAGCATTAGAAACCGCCAACATTTCCTCAAAAAGAGATTCTTCTTGTTTATGTCTACCGCTGGTGTCAACAATGATTATTTCGAAACCTTCCTTTTTGAACATATCCACACCATCCTGTGCAATTACAACAGGATCTACTTCAGTATAGCTGAAAATTTTAACTATTAATTGAAATATAAAGAGAAAAGGTTCCATTATACCTTCCGTAAAAAGGTATCCTAGCTTTTGTACAATTCTGTTTGACCTGATCGTAGGCTCCAGCTCTGAAAGTATCGGCACAAACCAAACAAGACTTCCAGTTCTTCCTTTGATAGTGGTAAGCTAATTTAGTACAAGTCGTCGTTTTACCAGATCCTTGCAAACCGACAAACATGATAACATTCGGTTTTCCTTTTACTGGCTGAAAAGGTTTTACTCCAGGATCTACAAGCTAAAAGACGCATTTGAATATTAACTGATCAAATATAACTTCTTATTCATACTTTGACGAGTTCCTTGAACACAGCGCTTTGGATCATGCGCCTCTTGTTCAGGCCTCCAGCCATTTCGTCAAAATCTATTACGGCCCTGACATTTTCTCGTAGCTTTTTAACCAATCTAATGTTGACGTCGGCCTCGAGAAGGGCAGCGCATATGTCTTTAAGCATGCCATTGAGGACCTAAAATAAGAATTAAATTGTTTGACAATAGATAACCTATAATCCACATCTGGTACTGCCTACCTCCTCATTGATGATCGTCGCCTTGCTAAGAGACTGCAAGGCAGTCGTAATCTTACGACCTAAATCTGCTAATACCATTTTGCTTCTCTATTATTTACAAATACTTAATTAAAAAATTTTACTGTTTATTCCATGATCTGTCACTACTGCGAATTCGCTAAGCAGAACATGTCAACACGTCACAACTATTTTTGGTTGGCAGCACTGAATTAACCAGAATCAACCTCAAATAACATTAGTATTAAGGTCCGTTTACACACATGGTCGATAGAAAATGGTCAGCACATTTTGAAAAGTAGGAGTTTTGACGTTACAAAGATACCCAGTGGTGACGTCTCACAAACAGACAAGGTTTTGACAATGTTGACTCATAGATGTGTTTCGATAGAAGTTTGTTATACCGCCTTTATTTTATCTAACTTCAAACTGACTCACAAATGTGAACTAATGTGCGAGGTAGAGAGGGTATCTTTGATACGTCATAACTCCGTCTACAGCACTACATTAGTACTATAGCTCCGTCCACACAGAAAAAATAAGCCGACCCTTTATTTTATAGACCGATATTTCTTTTATAGATAATCCGATTATATGTTTGTTTATTTGTCCTGTTTAAAGTGATTCAAGCAGAAGCAGCAGAAATTATAGGTGTTTATTTGTCCAAAATAAACTGATTAAACTATTTTATCGGTTAACGTTGTGATTTCCATCATCTTCGGTATTCAGTTATATGTTTGTTATATGAAACAAAATGTTAAAGAAAAATATTAATACGACGGTGGATGATGTTGAGAATAGTTGGCGTTTATTTGCCATCTGCTTAAAGTATGTTTTAAGCTGCTTAAATCAGGACAGATAAACAAACTACATACATGTATCATTTTACAGTATAACAGATCTATTAACAGTTATATTATGTATAAGTATTTCAGAAAACATTTTTCTAATTGGACAAAACTTTTAACATAGCTGATAAAATAGGTTCCTGTATACATAAGCTAAACGTCAAACATCTAGTGTGAACTCACCTTCTTATATGTACACCTTGGCAATTTACTGAAAAATTTTAATTTATGTCCTTGACGGAAAATGAAACGGGGAATTTCCAGCAACTAATAGAGCAACAGAACAAAAGTAAAATGCCCTAAAGTGGAATGACGAGTACCGATTAATTGTTCGAAATGTCATAAACATTAGTGAAAACTGTCTCCCTTCCGTCGTACACGTTTCTACAGAGTACAGTTTTTGTATATCAAGGTCCTGGAAATGTTAATGGTGTGTGAACAGTGAGTGATGAGGTTTTGTGTTCTATTGTATTAACTTCGCTGTGATTTTGTTATATCCACACGTCGGCACTACCAGATTTATGACATTAGGAGTAATTTCTGGTGAAAAACTTCATGAGGTTGAAATAATTAAGGATCTATATATAGCACTGTAATAAAATGTAGTTGCCCTTATGTCAGACGTCAATTACTAGTAATGTGAGATATCTCTACTTGGCAGTTTATTTTTGGATAGAGTTAACAAATTCTAATTGGGAAAAATGACTTCTGTTACCATGGAGGAGTACGAGCTTATGAAGGACTCTAAATATCGTATGTACGTAGCAGCGGTGGACAAAGCCCTTAAGAATTTCGAATACACATCGGAATGGGCCGATCTAATATCGGCTTTAGGAAAATTAAACAAGGTATGTGTACAGGTCATTATTGGGTTAAGAAATTAACCAGCTATTTCATTTAAGGTGTTGCTAACGTATACAAAGTTCCCTGTCATACCGAGGCGTATCAAAATTAGTAAGCGTCTTGCGCAATGCATGCACCCTGCCCTACCTTCGGGAGTTCACCTGAAGGCTCTAGAAACCTATGATATCATTTTCCGATGCATGGGAACCAACAGGCTGGCTTGTGAACTCTTTATTTATAGTGCAGGTGAGTGATTTTTCTTCCCATTTTTATCAATACCTAATCTACCAGATTTCGAAATATTAATGTTTATGAAGCAGATCTTTTTTATATTTTCAAACAGTTTTATATATCAACTTGTAAACAAACAGCATTAATGTGGTAGTAATTTGAAATTTCCTGCTAAATAAACTGTTTAGTACTATTAGATTTATAATCGTCACTTCAAGAAAATTGTTTGCCTGGTACTGGTACACGTAGTCTAAAAATGTGACAACTAATTTTAGAGTGTAATAAACCACCTTAGTTACATAAAAGAGGCAAATAAAGTAATAGTATTACAAACTTGATAAAAAGGTGTTTACTTGTTACTCCTACATTTATATTTGACTTAAAATGTACACACTGGACTGTTTTTTCAATATAAATAAAAACTATTATGTTGAGGCCTATTCCCTTATGCCTATTCTAGAGTTTCTTATGTTTGAGGTGTTCAGTAATCTTAGATTTTTATGAATTTCTGTGATTGTATCTAATGAACATATTATTATTATTATTATTATAGAGTCTGAACATAATATACAGAAATTTTTCTAATGCACATATTAATACAATGTAAAACATTATCATATGAGGGGGTATAGATGCAAAACTCACATTATCCACTTTTTAAAATTTTTCAGGAAGGAATAACTGATTTCTCACTTTTTTTAAGTGACTTAAGGCACTGAATTTTTTTTTTTTGGTATTTGTATTAGAACTTTAACTAGGCTTCTCAATTGGTGAATAACAGCACAACAATATTTGACTCCAAGAAAGTGAATTAAAATTTGGATAATGTGAGTTTTGATACAACTTTTTGGATAACGGTAGTCTTGCTCCAAATTATTCTACATAATATTATTGTTTACACTAAAATTCATGAAGTTAAGCTAATAAAAGGAACTTGGAAACAAACTCAATGGTATATCAATAAAAATTTTTATGTAATATGGTAGTTCATAATCAAAATAAAAAGCTGCACAAAATACTTAGAATACAGTTTCATTATCATCATTGACTGATGAAGTGAATTATTTTTATAATGAACTTAAAATTGCAAAGTACAAAAAATTTGACAGTAAAAATTCTAACATTCTCACATTCTCCTTAGGAGAATATGAGTTTTGAAACAATTTACAGATTCCACAATTTCAAATAAATACGAAAATGTGAGTTTTATACCACTTTTAAGATTTAAAATGGTGTAGTTCAACACGATGAACAAGATAGCGCTACTAACTCTAATGTTCGAAAAATTATGGATAATGTGAGTTTTGCATCTGTACCCCTCATGTTATAAAAAAATTAATTTAAATATTTTTAAGTATCAGTTTAAGATTTTTACAATATACATAATAGTTTATAAATAAGAAAACAACATATAGTTATTAAAAAAATATTAATTTATTCACAAAAAAAACTTGCAACTAAAAACCAGGTTTTGTACTATTACAGATACGTTAATGAAGGTCATAAGTGTAGGTGTACCTACATAATTAGTTTAAATAAACAAGTGGATATGTTATTGACAGACTGCAAAAAAAATAGTCTCATAGAGTTTTTTGTCTCGTGACCTCTATTAGTAGAACTTAAGGCAAGTAATTTGCCTTGAAGAAAAAAAGTTCCTTTTGTAAAACACTTTCATTTAAAATTTCATATTATTGTTTTCATAAACAAATTCTTAATGATATAGGCTCAGTTTATTGTGTTATACTTTTAAAAGATGTGATAAATTTAATTGTATTTATTGTTCTGAATCCGTTTTTTATGTTTTTGAAATATTAATCACGAATATTTCTTATTTGGCATTATGGTGTAGCTTTATGAAATAAAATTGTAGTTATAAGATACTTGAACATTAATAACAATATGACAATTAAATCTATATCTGTATGATTATTTCGTAAAGATAGGGTCATTGTGACTTCATTACTATCAGGCGTGTTATGATAATTGTTTTTGTAAACGAGGTGCCCCATTAACAATATATTAAAGCTAATGAGGTGATCTTTTATCACTTGCGTGATACTGTAGACTAGGAAATTACCAGCCTTTTAAGTATTTTCAAAACCTTTTGAAGACACTTTGTAAATCAACTGTGTGTTGCTTAGCGCAAGATAAGAAAGTACCATTTAACACTCTTCCACTGTGTTTACACATATATATGCTTAGTTGTTGACTATAGTTTTGTTTATCACAGCCACTCAAACGATAACCCGAAGTATCATTTCTCATAACTGAGTACATTCGCAGGATACTCGTTTTTTTTTATCTGGAATCTGCTTTCCTTTATCTGTCCATGGTAAACTCCGGATATTCTATATTTTTACTGTAAAAATATATAAATAAATAACACAGTTAAGTACCTCTGTTTGTCTTATTAACTCTTATATCTTTTGAATAACTGTTTTATTACTATTAAGTAGTAAATTGCTTGATCTTGCTTGTGTTAGAAAAATTAGATCTTCTTAATCATATACAATTAATAGCGAATTTAGTGCTGGATATTATCATATCTATGTCAGGAAGCCGTTCTTCCGTAATTTGCGAATTTATAAGACGACAAGCAAACATTTTCAGTTAGTTAATGTATTATTTTATATTTGTACAACCTTTGTACATACATAAATATTTGCTTTAAGTGATAAGTAAATGTTTGGTTTTTCATATACATATGTATGTAGATTTAACTAATACTCTGGAATAAACTCGTAATTCATTATAACATAAATTACACTCTTTTTTCGTATATCGTATCTGCCCATATACGGTATAATTTTTCTTCCTGGATTTATAGATAATAGGTTGATAGTAAATAATCATATCTTATCTCCACATTGGGGTTTCTACAAAACAGCGGTATAATGTATTTCCCTTTTATAAATTTGTCACCTTGGATATTTTACGTAGTTTCATAATAAAATGTAATAAGTAAACAAAAGTAACTGGCATTCTTTAATCATTGCCAAAATTGAAATTTTGCATTTTCATTGAGGACAAAAATCTACAATTTGTATATACACCACACAATATTTCATGTTTAATTAAAAATAAACTAGCTATCTTAATCTGATTTTTAAAATAGGATAGAATGGAGTATCTCTTTATTAACTGGTTTAATACAATTTTAATTACATGAATTGAATCATTATTTGTAAATAGAGAAAAAACAGCAAAAGACAAACACGTTCGGAAAATTTAAATTTACTAAAATGGAAGAGCATTCTATTTTCCATTATAGAAATTATTTTTCCATTTTTCAAACACTGCGTATGACATTTCTATTAGTGAATATTACCCTTACACTATGGATATATATTTTTTTACTAAACCTTTGCTATAAATTAAAATTTTACAGTATAAATTCAAGACAAGCTTAAAAACAATACATCATAATGTTGAAATGCCTAGCTCAATAAAAAGTCGACATAAAATATTGCATTAAAAACGAGTTTTAGATACGTGGGTGACAGTGAAATATAAGTTGGAGTAAAAAAAACAATGTTATAAAGATAGCTTGAAATTGGTTTCAGTTAAAATTAAAACTGGGCTTAGCCTCTATAATACGTTATAATTCATGTCATACTATTTGTATCTATCTACCATTTGAATACATTAAATATTTTTATGTTATTTATATTAAGTGTTTGTAAATCTTCAATTTGTATGTTATTATATGTTGTACGATATTTTAGTTGGTTATTTTGTAAATGGTCAAAAATGAATTAAACGCTTGTTTTACCATTTCAACCAAAAAGTGCAGGAAAACCAAACTTTATTTATACTTTCTATTTTTAAGTGAACTCGAAAAGTATTTTAACGAATGTACAGTTGACTGCCAGGGAATGTAGGAAACAATTCAGGTTGAGAACAGTATGAAGTTGATTCATGTCAGCTGTTATACCAAATAACATGCTTGTAGGTTGTTTTTTATTTTATCCAGCACTTTTTTTTACAAGATGTACCTGTCTTATAAAACTAGTTTTGTTAAATTATATGCAAAGATTATATAATAAGAATTCAAAGGAATTATTTATTATTAAATAGCAATAACTAATAAATTGTGTGTGTTATTAATAATTATAAATTATCCGTTAATGAGATGTGGGTCTTATGGAATTTTAAATTTTAGAATGTTGTAAGAATGAGTAGCTGATGAAAATGATTTGCTTCTCTCTTCGTATCACTCTCTAAAGCCATTTGATATTAAGTCAGTGTTTCAAAAGTAACCACTAACTTGATAGAAGATAATTTTTTAGATAAAATTTGACCTTTAAGACCTTGATTGAGGAATAATAATAACAATAACCATATACATTATGTACGTATGTATACCCCTCAATTGTGTTCCACTCCTCTATGGTATGACAACGACTGACCTGGGGCACTCACCTATGCTAACCCTTTCAGATATGTAAATAGGTTTTGGTTCTAATTAAAGGTTATTGCTACTGGTCGTGTTATGCATCAGGCATGTCAAAATATGCAAATAGTATTGGTTATAAATATCACAAGTATATTACAAAAATTTGTTATAGTTCTAATGCATTAAGAGGTAACGCCACTCTAGCGACTGAAAAAAAGGCCTATTTTTGATCATCTATTGTGGGAGTATGGGAAGCGGAATGGAATTTTTTTAGACAGTTCATTTAGCATGTGTTGAAGTGTAAAAAAAAATATTTTCATTTTGTTACAAAATGGCGGCGACAGAGCCAATTTTCAAAATCGTCAAAATTTTTTTAAAAGCCTTGGCAGGGGAAAGGATTCCTCGCGGCCTATGAGACCTGGAACAAAAAACCAAACATTTTCTTAATCTACATACTATTGCCTACAAAAGTACGTAGGTATTTTTTTAAATCAATTTTAGTAAAAATGGTGCACTTTTGAAAAAAAAGCTCGATTTTTGGCCAAAATTGTCCTAAATTGTTTCTAAAAAAAAAGTACATCAAATCGAGAAACGGCTACGTACTTCTGTAGAGAATGTAATTGAGAAACTACTGTCAAAATTTTAAATAGATCAATGCAATAGTATTCGAGTAATCTTTTCTCCCAGTATGAAAAAAAAAACGATTTCGAAAAAAAACGCTTTTAAAGTTTTACGAATACTTCCAAAATCCTTGAAATTCTCATTTTACCCATTCTCTTCTGGACATGATCAATACAATTTTCAATATAAGTGAATATAATTTTGAGACCCTAAAGTATTGTTTAAGCCAAAAAAAAAAATGTTTTTTTTTCAAAATTCTGGAGTGGCGTTACCCCTTAATTTTGATATAATACTTAAGTATAAGCGTTTTCACATTGAACTTATTTTTTGTATAAAAAAAGGCAATACATAAAAACTAAAATGAAATTTTTTATAGTAATAGTGACAATTAGTTAAAAAATAGATTTTTTAAGAAACCAATATAACCAATATCGCACGGGTGCACGCGGACTTTTTGTAGACATTTTTAAGGTGTACTACATTTGTTATATGTGATTATTGATATATTTCTTAGTTCTGAGGAGGAACACAACTTTTCAGAATTCTCGACAATGTTCAGACAATAATAATATGACCCACTCTTAGTGAGTGTGTTATCAATAAGCTAATAACTTATCAATCACTAAACATATCAGCCGACACAATTATTGTTACTCATACCTATTGTAAACAAACAAAAAATTATACCGTTTTTAACACAGATTGTTTAAAGCTTGTACTTGTTTTTAATTTACTTTTATTCCTTTGGACAAATTATTTAACGATGCAGAATACTATGCCACATTTTATTTTGTAGTTTTTCTGTATTTATAATAGAAAGAACTCAAAACCTGAAAACTACTTATTCGTTATTTGTAAAACGAAATTCCGATAGTTTCTTATTCTGTTTAGGTCTATTTCCTCTGATGGGACACGCAGCTATGAACATAAGGCCTACCTTGCTCACGATATACGAGACGCATTTCGTCCCGCTGAGAGATCGACTTCGGCCCGCCCTGAGCGGCTTTTTGAGCGGTATCTTGCCCGGATTGGATACGGGTTCAGACCACTTCGAAAGGTACCACATTTATTACATAAAACTGAAAACTTACAAATTGGTTAATGAAAAATTTTCAGAACCAATTTATTGTTAGAAAACGTATGTGAAGGTGTGGACCCCCCCTTATTTTTACACATGCATTTGGCAGTGCGTCGCGAACAATAGTCCTGTTCGATTAGCTGCGATCAGTTATGTTTTGACACACTATAGTAGAAAGTTACCTATGGAAGACCAGCTATATTTAATGGGTCACGATATAGGCTTAATGGTAAGTATTTTACCACACGCGGTTCTTAAACCGTAATAAAAATGTAAAAGTGTTCCTTATAAATAACGGGACATCAAAAAAAAACATCAACAAAGTTGGCCGAGAAAAAAAAGACATATTTCTATTCTTAATCGAATTGATAACTTTTTTACTTGTCAAGACTGTCACATCAGATGGCAGCCATTGTTTATTTTACAAATTGTGACAGTCACTAGTCTAAAGTTTGACATAACCGAAAAGCTTAGACGAGAGAGAGATGGAAATAGTGGTCATCTATTTCCATCTCTCTCTCGTTCACAGCCAGAGTTGATGACGTTTTTTTTTATTTAATTCGGAGATTAATTCTATCTACTATCCGTTTCAAATATATTGGGTCCTCACTTTGACCGTTTGCAGAAAATAAACTGCTGGATCGAAGCAAAATTTTCTCACATTATTTTAAAGAGGTGCAATTATATTAAAGAGGTATACTTTTAGAGAGACAAAAGGATACAATATGAAGTTGAAATTTGTACAAGTGCTTAATAAGGGCCTAAGTAATAGCTCACAGTTGTTTAAACATGTATGATTTCTTAGTTTTTTTTCGCATTTCGCATTGAGAGCGAGGGCTCAATACTTTTGAAACCTTTAGAAGTTCTATTTGGTTTTATGCGAATTTTTAGGTGTCTGGTCTTTGTGCGGCTGTGCAAGATGCAAGTGTTTTAGTACAAAGATCCGCTCTAGATTTGCTAATGGTGTGTTTTCCAATGCAGAATAAACAGTTGTTGTACGCCGACATGGTAAGGCTAGTGACAGCGGCGCTTTCAACAATACTAAGAAGAGATATGTCTCTAAATAGGTAAGGAAATTAGTTTGTTTAAGTCATCAAGTGTCTGTCGGTCCCAAATTTTTCTACTAATGGTAATTATGGACTAAGGAATGAAAATAACTCTAAATGGGAGTGTCTAGATATGAGTGATAAAGCTAACCTAATCTAAACGGGTTTTTAAATATGCGTGATAAACATAACCTAACCTAAATGGGTTTCTAGATATATATGTGTGATAAACAGACTTCGTGTAAATCTGGTTTTAACCTTGAACGGCTCTTATGAATGGATTGCTTTATTCATAATTTCCAAGAGTTGCGCGTGCGTAGTTGGTCCTGGGACTGAACAGTTTCTGTTAGTTTCTGATAGACAAAAGACCAAATATTATCGGCAAAATACAGTGTGCCTTTTCTTGTCAGATAATTATTATTTAAACGAAAATTGCACTGTATTCAAATATATTAAGGTTTTTGGACATAAACGAATTATTTTAACCACGTATACCTGGTAAAAAATTGTCACTAATAAAACATAAGATTTACATTTGATGAATGGATATTCATGTTTACTTGACAGCCGTTCAAGGTTAAAACCACGTTTGTCCTTAGTCTGGTGATAAACATAACCTAACCTAATTGGGTCTGTCTAGATATGAGTGATAAAGATGTCTATTCATTAGACTGTATCAAAAAAATCGACTATTTTTTTTTTCAAAAATTACTCTGAAAGTATTGTTCAGGATGTCGAAAAAATGAGTCTGTGAAAATAACAGCTCTTAATTTTAATATTAAGATGTGACTCATCGCGGTTTTCCATTTCCCGTTTAATTAACATGGGAAACATTTTTTTTTTCAAGCTTTGGAATTTTGTAACTTCAACAGATTATCAGACTGATAAGACCAAGACATATTCTTGTGGGGAATTGAACGCACTACAAAAAACGTTTCTTATAATTTTTTTGATAAATCTAGTCTTTTTCAGATTCAAATTATTTTTTCAGTCTTTCTGAAATTCTGAGAGTATCCTCAGTCCATTTGATCGGTAGTTTTGTCCAAAAATCCTTGATTTAGACGCTTTTCTTTGATATGAACATTTTAAATATTAATTTTTATTAACAAACTTGATATTTCTTATCTATAATTTTCTTTTCTACATTAATTATATCTAAATCAAAATTAAAATCATAATTATCAATTGTTTTTGCTTAAAAATATTTTTTTAAACTATTCAATTATTGAAATACAATCTCACCAAAATTGATAACTCATAATATTCAGTATGGATACAAAAGCGTCTAAATCAAGGATTGTTGGACAAAACTACCGATCACATGGACTGAGGATACTCTCAGAATTTCAAAAAGACTGAAAAAGATAATTTAAGACAAAAATTTTGCAATTAGTTTGATAGATTCACCAAAAAAGTGAAAATACCTCAAAAATTCTGGTGAGTCCAACTTTAACCTTAAATAACTTTTTGAAAGACTAGATTTATCAAAAAATTATGAGACGTTTTTTGTAGTGCGTTCAATTCCCTACAAGAATATGTCTTCGTCTTATCAGTCTGATAATCGGTTGAAGAGTTACAAAATTCCAAAGCTTGAAAAAAATGTTTCCCATGTTAATTAAATGGGAAATGGAAAATCGCGATAAGTCACCTCTGAATATTAAAATTAAGAGCTGATATTTTCACAGGCTCATTTTTTCGACATCCTGAACAATATTTTCAGAGTAATTTAAAAAAAAGTCGATTTTTTGATACAGTCTACTATTCATACATTTATTCCCTTGAAAAAGTAAAGAATTGTATCGAGTTTCACAACAAAATCATTAGTAAACAAACATTTTTAATCAATTCCCAATTGAGTTGCTCTCATTGATCAATTTATAATAAATTTCAGACGACTGTATTCATGGTTGTTAGAACAAGAGGTCAATAACCTGCCATTGGTCCAGATAGAGGGCCAGTTAGACGAAACCATCACTCCGCATCACCACTCTGTAGCGTACGATCTGTTGAACGATGCGATAAAAATCATTTTGAAAAAGTGTAGCATGGAAACTCCCATCGACGTGAAACCTTACAGACTGTTGACCTCTCTCTTCGATAAGCCTCAAATAGGTCCCGTGATTTTAGACAGCATATTGTACGACGTGTTTAGGTCGCTTTATCTCGCTTGCTTGCACCAGCAAAAGCACAAAAATAGTTCGGTTAGGTGTGTTTCGTTCAATGGTGACCTGACGAGTTTGAAAAACGACGAGAACGTCTTGAACAAACAGTTTGTTACGAAAAACTGCCAAGAGTTGGTGAAAAACGCGAATCTGTTATTCAACACCTTGCAAAGTTATTACATTTGGTCGTACATTGAAAGGCTGTACGACGATTCTGTAAAGAATATAAAGAACTTTAGGTATAGGGATCGTTGTCAAGTGAACGACATAGGAAGTGGAGCGCCGTACATTTTAGAAATATGCATTTTAACCGACTTTTTACTCGATATAATACCAATAGAATCTTACGCTGAGAGCACGTCTAATATTTTACCAAATCTATTTACGAAAATAATCTCTACGTTACGGGTAAATATAGCGGATTTAAATCAGCATGAGATAACTCAAAGTCTACAGCTGTGCACCAAAATTTTAACCAAAATCCAACCGATTTCTTTAATGCAAACAACAAAAGCAGAACCTGATCAAGAAAATTCTATATTAAACGGTACCATTGAAAAAGGTCTCGATAACTCTATAATTCTCGAAAACGGCAAGATGGATGTCGAGGAGCAAAGGACCTTAGAAAAGAGCAAATCTGATTCTAAAATCAACGAGAATCTAAATAATTTTGAAAGAAACGAACTGACTATAGATGATAACAGTAGGGAGAGATCCTACAGCAATCAAATGTTAAAGAAAAAAGAGAAGTCAAGCCCTAGAATAGAGAAAAAATCAAAGAACAAGAAGTCGAAATCCAGTTCTAAGCTCTACGACCTCAAGAAGGACGAAAACAGTGAGTCGTTGAGCTCCGAGAACGCCACTCCGGAGAAGCAGGAGCCGGTCATTAAAGAACTCACTGAGTCCGAGATAAAGATAGCCAAAATCGAAAACAAGTACTTCATAAAATGCCTGGAGGAGTACAAGAAATTCTTCGTGGGTTTTGTAAAGAACAAAATCTTGCCCGAAACAGACATAAAAGCTTACTTTCGAACTCTGATCTGCGATAAAGACGAGAGGACGAACCATTTGCTGAAGTTGCTAGACGCTAGGCTACAAGAGGGCCCCACAAGTGAGTTTATACCGATCGACACCGTCGACACCGTAACCAAAAATGAACTTTTGTCATTCTCTAATGTAGCTGCCGAAAAAGCGATTTGCGAGTACGAGGACTGTATGGGCGTCGCGTCGAATGTCTTGCTGGAATTTTCAGCTTTTCCGAATTTGCTGGGCACCCATGTTGAGAACAGCCTACCTGCTTGGATAGAGGCGCTGATTGTTGCGGCTTGTTGTAGCGAATCGTCGAGGGAGATTCAAATAACTGCCATGAATACGCTCCTAGAGATATTTAGTCTGGCTAATAACCAGATCTTGACAAAGAGGACCGACAGCAATACTAATATCGTCATTACAGGTATTCTAGAGGCGGCTCACGTCAAATATGTCGAGGAAAATACGATAGTTATTGAGGTAAGTCTGATACTACACCGATACAATTGCTGTATTGTATTGCATAAATATTTTGTGGATCTTAATTTTATTATTCCAACAGAATGGGATAACATTGATACTCAGTTTCTGGAAAAGTTTAAAATATATACACATAACTAAAGCTGGCACGAAAGTAACTAGTAACAAAAGCAATCAATCTATTCAATGTACTGCATGCAGCGGATATTGTACAACAGCACCGGCCGACAAGGAACTACTGTAATCAAATTAATTGCGCAACTTGCTTCTCGTCGTCGGTTAATTGAGGCAACCCCCGTCACATGCTACGCGAGTTGCCTAAATGTCGGGACGCCGTATGCCAGCTTTACACATAACCTCACTATTACAAAAGCAATTACACTCGAACCCCTCTTAAGTCACCTTCGCTTAATTCACATCCTCTCTTATTTCACCACGTTTTCCCCTATTATATTACGAAACCGTCCCTCTTAAGTCGCCGCCTGTAAAAGTTTTAGATCTACGTTTGGAAATTGGATTCTCGCATGAATAGAATTTTTTATTGAAAAAAATGATTGTGTAATACATTAAATATGGACACCTAACCTTTAAAATAGGTTAGGTGTCTTTTTAAAAATATTTAACCTTTAAAATATTCATTCAAGTGGAAAATTGAACTTTGTCACACACGACTGGGTATACTTACGTTGATGTTTTCGTTCAGTTGGCTCATTTTTTCGTTATAACAAGTGCTGTGGTATATCTCTAAATATTTCTTTTTGCAGCTAAAACACGAAAAAGTTGAGGTTATGATCGCGACTTAAGAGAGACTAAATTTCGCGACTTAAGCGAGACGATGATGCACGGATTTGGTGACTTAAGAGGGGTTCGAGTGTATCTTACTTTTATTCATTTGTTTTTGTATGTATCACTTTTTGCACTCTTTAATTAATGCGCATTTAAAATTCATAACTAAAACAAATCAAATAGGGCGATAGTTCAATTATAAAATACAATTAATAAATAGAAACAATTTTAAAATTAGCATCCAAGGTTATTCCTGCTGAACTTGTTGGAAAAAATGTTCTCTTTATTTCGTTACTTTTAATATTGCACTGTTGCAAACGGTTTATTTATTTGACAATCAAAATTCATTATAAAAAATTCATCCTCTCAATTTTGTTTCCTAATTTTGTAGTGTCATATTTTCGCAATATTTCGATAAATTTTCATCGTTAACAGCTGATCGAACTCATTGTATTATATAATGTGGAATTCTAGGAAATGTCTCGAATATTATGGAAGTTATTAGGAATTCTGAATAACCAAAACCAGTTGATGGTGTGCATCACCCTACTTTACCAAATACACAACACTTTCGATAGCAGGCTATTCGTTGAGGAGGCCATAGGCAATTTTCTCACTCACGAAAATATCAACGTAAATTACATCAAGCAGTTTTTTCTGTTGTGGCATTTAGGCAGAGACCTGAACATAAAGTTACCACCGAATAAGTCAAACATAAAAAACTTTGACAGGTAAACCTAACCTCGCACTTTTATAAAATTGCTTTATACCATTTTTTTCCTCGTCAATTTCCAGGTCTCTATTGAAAGTTCTGGATAACTTGCATAATAAAGAGAAGCCAAACCTACAGCTGCTATCCGAGACGTTTTTAACTCACAGCCTTCTCCATAATGATATTCCGCGGATAGTAAATCCTGTTCTTTTGAAACTGCTCTCCTCCAACACGGCTCGAGTGTCAATTAGACACGTGAACATACAGGATGCTGACACCCAGAGTGACGTCACCTCGCAAGACAACAACAAAATGGAGGATTCGCAAGCGAAGAAGGTATACGCCGTTAGTAGTATCAACGGCAATATAATGTATCACTTGACTGATGGTCCCAGCCCCAAACCCCCCAAGAAGAAGTGGTTCACGTTCTCCAAGGCTGGAAAGAAGTACTCCTCGTCGGTCATCAATATGACCACGAGTATTACTGAGGATTCGAACATAGTCACGAAGAAAAACAAGGACTTTAAGAGTTTTAATGTGTCTCCGAAGCTTGATAAAACTTCCAAAGGTAACGTTAAGCTGATAATAAATCCGTTAAGCTCCAAAGAGGTGTACCCCACAGGTCTGGACGGCTCCTACTCCAAACTGGATTCGCATTCGTCGATGGAGAGCCTGTCAAGTAACGAAGACTCCCCGATAAAAATCAATCTAGACGGCTGCAGCGGCGACCGCGATTCCGGTTTTGACAGCCTCAAAAACAAAAGCCAATCGGAACTGCTGAGCATGATAACCAATGGGAAAGAGTTCACCACCAAGGCGCTCCTGGAAAGCATGGAGCCCATTTCCGATGGGATTAAAGCACATTCGGTTAATGGGAACGTTCCATTGGGGAAGATCCCAAAGTCCCATAGCTTTGACGAGAAGATCAACAACATCAAAGCGAACGACATAGAGAACTCGCTGGTGCAGAGCTGGTCGTACTGCATATCTGATTCCTCCAATCTCCACTGCGAGCTGGAGCTCAGTAAGAGCGCAGAGGATTTCTTCAAAAACAAATGTGAGGAACACGAGATCGTCACGAGCATCCTAAATAATATTTTGGACAGGGTCTGTTCTGAGGTGGACGACGTGGATATAGACTATGCACCCCAGCGACCCACGGATCTGGACCTGAGACCGAAAATCAACTCTCACATGTCGAAGAACTTTGTTCTGTACCCCATTCACTCGCACGTTTGCCTCTACTACGAGATATTCGACTCCTATCAGGTGCTCTACGCTTTGCAGACGTTGAAGAATTGTATCCTGTGTAACCCGCAGCTGTTCCTAAAATGTTTGGCTACTAGTGGCATAAAAAATTTGAAGAACAACGAGATTTTGTACCTCTTGGCAAGGCACCGGAAGTCTTTGCTTGGATGCGGCTTCACCGGTGATTTGAGCGGTGACCATGTGAATTTCTACAGGGGCTACATGTTCTTGGACGTCATAATTTCCATCTGCCTGAATTATGCCAGGACTTTCTACCCCTTACTGGACGATTTGTCATTGATGTCCGAGGAAATCAACAGTAACTTGAAGATACAGTTGGAGAGCCTGGAGATCCTCAATATCATTGTGAAGAATTTGGTCACTATGGTCGGGGAGAACTCCAAGGGCTTCTCCAGTTATATCGCGGATCTCTTGGTGAAGTGTAAGCTGCAGAAAATTCTGTTGAATTGTTTGTTGACCTCGGTGAGGAATTTCGATGAAGACATAACCTTTGCGGAGGAAATTTTGGCGTTCAACAATTTTCAGTTGTGCGATAACAGTAATAAAGTAGGCGAGCACGTCGAAGCATTTCAGATACAAATTTTGAGGTAGGTGCCTATTAAGTTGAACATATTTTATTTTGTAGATACTAAGTTTCCAATTTAGAATTTATATTATATGTTATCTTTATAGTTTTAAACGGAAGATAACAGATAAATATAAATTTGAATAGATAAACAGATTTGTTCAATTACTTCAAAAAACAGTAAACATTCTTATTATCTTGAGTAATACAGACATAATTGAAATCACAAATCGGGTTTCAACCTTATTGGGTCTCATCAGTGTGGTATATCTAACGGCAAAAGGCAACGAACAAGTTTATCGGCTTATTGCTTGTCAGGAGAATGATGAGACGTAATAAGGTCAATATCCGGATCTGTAGTTTCTAGTAATGATAGATGCGGAGTGGAATTATTTTTACTTGTGGCATTTAAATTGGCAAATATTATGATTTATTTTATGAATCTTTCAGGATTTATTTTTAGAATCATTATGAAATCTTTCAGACTTATTCACTCCCTCATCATATTGGAGCACGCCGTTTTCCCTCCGAAATCTCAGACCGCTGAAGCAACCAGCACCACGAACGGGGAACACATAAATTCGTCCATAGTCTTGATCCCCCAACAGCAGATCTTCCTGTCGGCGATACTGAGCGCCCTGCGCCACCATAACATCAGGCACATCCACGGCAAGTGGTTAAACATGGTGACGTCTTGCTTACCGTACTTCGGCGACAGCCTAAAGCAAATATCTATCAGCGTCATACACCAGATCTGCAATAACATTGAGGAGATCGCGGCCAGTTACAAAAAACTGAATCTGGACGATGAGTTGTGTTCGGATTATGCGGTGACTCAGCTGGAAGCGCTAACGATACTCTGCCACTACTGCTTGTTGGACTCATCGCAAACCGTAAACCAGAACGTGCCGGTGAACCCTAGCACGCCGGTATCCAACCCGGGCGAGATAATAAACAACCTTGTTAACGCTTTTTTCTCTCCCCTCAGTTCGGATATAAATTTCTCCGCAAAGCAAAACTCAGACAATTACCGCAACGCCAGGAAAACCATCCTGAGTCACATGCCCAGGATTATTTCCAGTGTGGCCAAGTTATGGCAGACCATAGTGAACCTTGAGAACGACTATAACGGGGTGTACGGGAACTCTAAAGTCGTCAAACAGCAGTTGCTGGAATTTCTCAGTCCCATTTCCGTGCATCACGGTGCCAGCTTCCTGGCAGCTATCTCGGTCGCCTGGTACGAGCGGAGAAATCTGTTCGCCAGTGTTAAAACGGTATGGCCGATTTCCAAATTACATACCGCCTAAGAAATAATTAAAAATGTTGTTACAGGTGCTTCCAGAACCAAACGCTGGCCAAACCAACCTGGTTTATTTAATTCTGGCCATAAGAGTCATTCCGCTAGACAATTTAGTACAAACCGTAACGGCTGTGATAAAAAACCCACCTCCTACCGAGGGACTCAGCGCGGACATCTGCTTGGACGTGTCCGTTCTCGAATTATTTTATTGGTAATAGACGGTATATGGTCGGAATTTTAAATGAGTCTGATCGATATTCTTGCAGTTATATGCGCAACGCGTCTGCCACACAGCTATCCGAGGCCTGGGGTTCCCTGCTCTCCCTTATCAGGGAGGGGTGTTCTCTGACTCCACCTGCCCAGTTCCTGTTGGCTGCGCTTCTGCACGAACTGATGATCAAGTGTTGCCCCCTGGAGGAGAGGAAAGACCAGAAAGACTTGCAAGATGTGACAGCCAAGGTAAAAAACATTACAAAAAAATTAAATACAATTGAATTAAATAAATTGAGAAAAGCAGAAAATTGTGACTTGGCTATACAGTACTGTTCAGGCTACACGTACATTACAGAATAAAAGGAAATCAGCTGGTCTAACTAACCCCTAAATGGGAATTAAATTATGTCTACAGTTCGTGCGGCGCGGAGTGTAACAGGACCGTAGTCAGTTAACGAATGAAAATATTAATATGTTTACATAAATTATGTAGCAACATAGTACTATTTTTACCTAATAGTACAGTTAAGTCAAGGATAAAATACCTATATAAATTAAGATATCACGTAACAATGGCAACACTTATCCGACAAACGTCAGTGTTGAGACAAGGTTCCCATGGCAGGTTGGCGGTGGTTAAAACATATTATTATGTGCTTTTCTAAGTGTTCTGGAGTGAAACGGCGACGTTTATCACTTGATATTAACTTGTGTATGGAAAAGGACCGTTGAACTTCTACTGTTGACAATGGACAGTGTGAGAAATTGTTAAGTTCATAGAAAAAGATAACAGATGTCTTGTTACTTTAGTTTTATCTGAAGAATTTATAATGCGTTCGCACACAGACAAAAAAAGGTCATTTACTTGAATACATATGTCCCTAAAACCCTCGGGATTACTGTCAAACCACGTTTGAAATACTTCCCATCTATTTCTTTTCACCTTTGGCATGGTACCTCACTTTATTCACTTCTCCCCTCAACTAATAATTATTAATATCTATAAGTTATTTAAACACACAGCGAATACGTAAAAACGAAACGTATCAACGCAATGCAATACCGGCGACTGTCTGTTACAGCATTGCCATAAATAACTAAAATTGCTAGCGCAGTTTTCGTAATGCAAGTCAGCTGTGAGCTGAAGGCCAACGAGTCAAGGGCAGAACATGCACAGTGTCGTCCCTGTGACATTCACGCTTGGTAATCAGTAATAATATTTAATAATGTACTATGATGCAACATAGTTTCTGTGAACATATGACCATTTTCATTCGTAAACTGACTACGGTCCTGTTACACTCCTCACGCTCGCATGAACTCTACTTATGACAAAGTCTTATCGAACTGCTCTCTTAGATAGACGCGATCCAAATATGACAGTGTGGACGAACCAATCGCGAGCGAGGTGGTGAAATATCCGACCCGAAGAGATCACTTTCCCAGATGTTTTATAATAATAATAATAATAATTGCTTCTGGAAAGATCCCAAAATGAAAGTATACAATCCTATGTTGCGTAAATTTTTTCTTGTAGTTGATAGACTGTGTGTCCCAAGTATGTGGCTCCTGTTTGGAACAGACGACATGGTTGAGAAGAAATTTTGCCGTAAAGGAGCAAGATGAGGACAGTACTCCCGATTCCAGTATTATTAGTGGAGGCAATAGCGAAATATTTGTAAATTCTAGTCACAGTGTACAAGCACAATTGGTAAGTTACTAAAGTGTTTGGTAATATATGATAATTCAAAAACAGATCTGTGAAAAAACTAATTAGTTATTTATTGATTTATTGATCTTTTATTGATCTGAAAATATTTCTAAGGAAAAAAATGTCTGAAGGTATAATCCTCACAAAGTTAATCCAATAATTTTATTAAGATACTGATTATTCAATTTGTTATTGAATTTAGAAAACATGATATCCTTTTTTTTTCCTTCATAAAACCAAAGTTACGGTCATATCACCCAACAACTCGCCAATTGTAGGTCTTATCAGAAATCCTCGCGCCCATCTTGGACATATGCTTTGGTTCATCCGAAAAAGACAAAGTAAACAACATACTCACCTCCCTGATGTGTAACATCGTCCCCTATCTAAGGACTCACACGGTACGCAACATGCCCAGCTTCAGCGCGTGTTCTAAGCTCCTCTCGAGCCTGAGTAGCTATCAGTACACCAGGAAGGCCTGGAAGAAGGACGTGTTCGAATTGTTACTGGACAACAGCCTGTTCCAGATGGACTACACGTGCCTGAAGTACTGGAGGGTGATCGTGGACAATTTGATGACCCATGACAATACCACTTTTAGGGATCTGATGAGTAAGCGTTAGGGCGGATCGAGAGTTCTAAAAAGTGATTATTTTCGTATTTCAGATCGAGTATCGATGAACCAGAGCGGCAGCTTGAGCATATTTTCTTCGAGAGAGCAGGAATACGAGCAAAAAGCCCAACTGCTGAAGAGGCTAGCCTATGTCATATTCTGTAGCGAGATGGATCAGTACGCGAAATATATGCCTGATATTCAGGGTAAGTAAATGGGTTTCATTCATACAATGTTGATTTTAGTTAAATATTTGGTTTTAACCAGTGTAGAAACAGTATTCTTTAACATTCACTTCACCGCTATAGATAATTAAATATAATGTAAATATTAGTCAGTTAAAAGAATAAAATTAATTCCAGAATATAGTTATATTTACATTCATTTGTTTTATTTTCTAGAATAATTATTGACAAGCAGTATGAGGTTAGGTTAGAATAGTTGTTGGTTACTGTCACTACTTACTATCACCACTACTTCTTACACTGCTATAAACAATTAAATCATAAAAAAGTCAGTTAAAAATAATTTCCAAAATTCGTGAATGCCTGTTAGTTATGTTATGTGGTTATATTTACATTCATTTGTTTTATTTCTTAGATAAATTGGTTAGGTCAGGATAGTTTATTGGTTATATGGTGTTTATTTCTTTTGTTTTCCAGAACAATTGACAAGTAGTTTGAGGTTAAGCGTGCCGGGGGTTCAGGCGCAGGTGTTCCTCTGTTTTCGGGTCATCTTGATCAGGATGAGTCCTCTGCACGTCACATCCCTGTGGCCTATCATAATAAGCGAGATGTTGCAGGTTTTCCTTCAAATCGAGCAAGAGCTGTCTACCGATACCGAGGAGTTCAGGTGAGTGTGTTCGATTTCGAATAGCACATATAACTTAAAAAAATCAAGGAAATGAGGATATACATATTTACAGTAGTGGTCTAAAATAAAAAGTATCCAGGATTGTGACTATGGGTTCATTAGTAATCATATAGAGGATGATATTTTGGTACTTTAAAGACTGGTGAAAATTATTTTCTATATTAACGTTTTATACGATCCTATCCGAAACATTTAATCAAATTTAAAAATCATAAAAGTAAATTTTATTTATAGTTGAATATTGCTTTAACTATTTTTTAAAGGTGTTTATCAGTATCTAATATATTTAGATGGTTTTCATGTATAGTAAATTTAAAATAAGAAGCACCCATAACAGGAATACTAGGCATGTGCGAGATTTCGAATTTTCGGGACGAGACGAGAAGTCATTTTTCGAGACGAAACGAGACGAGAGTCTCAGAAAGTCGAGATTTCTCGAGATACCAAGATTTCTCAAGATACCGAGATTTCTCGAGATCGTGAGATTTCTTAATATATTGAAATTTCTCGAAAAAGAGGTGAAATTAATGTATTAATACTGTTGTTTTTGTAGTTGTTTAAATTTAAAAGTTCAGCTAGCAAAACATGAAATAAAAGATAATTTATTACACTTTCGTTTAACTCAGCATTTAGGAAATCGGTCATCGATTTCAAAATGCTGAGTTCGATTTTAATTTGTATCGAGCAAGCGTCGGTGTAGAGCTCGATGCGTATGTAAAAATTACGTTACGAAACGTAACAGTTTCTAATTGAAAGATTGTCTCCGATATTTTCCTTAAGTTTCAGATTTTGAATATTCTCCGGGAAATTTCAAATAGTAAATGAATTTTGGGATTTGAGTAATCTAGGAATTTTCAAAATCTTAAGTTTTCAAGAAATGTCGGAATCTAAAAAAATATTAAGATCTCATGAAATCTCGGGATCTCAAGATCTCAAGAAGTCTCGGAATCTCGAGAAATCTTGACTGACCGAGAGTATCGTCTCGTTTCGACTTTTTTTCCCGTCTTGAGGATCATGATCTCAAGATTTTCGAGATATCGCACATGCCTAAGGAATATCTCATTATTTGTTGTGTCGTACTTGAGTTGAAGCCTTGTATGGCGATACTGCCTCAGTCACAAATCCAACATACTCTATATCACACTAAATTAATCAACTTGCATTTTTAATGAGCACTTAAGGTTTTTGTATGGTTGCTACACTCTCGTTTGCGGTGACTAACATCACTGTTTGTCGGTAGTCTCGTTTAGCATATTGTAAGTGTAATTATTAACTGAAGTGTTTCCTTTGTTTGTGATTTGCTGGGGCTACTGGCTGCTGCAGGACAAACAACAGGTAATTTTATAACCGTTCTCTATGGGTGACACCAAAGATGTGGAGAAATCGTATCAGGCAAATTTATTGAGCTTAGAAATGAGGAATCGTAGTTTTGGTCATTCGAAATTGTATTTCCTGTGATTACTTCACATATTTGGTCATTATTGTCTTGTATACTAATGCTTGTGCATACTAACCTGTTTTGTTTTCTTTTAAATTAGCAAGGTTTTTTTTTTATTATTTAACTTAGGTTTAACAAAGAAGAACGGAGTTTTTGGGGTTTTTACGTAAGTTTTGATTACATTTCTTAATTCCCCTCCTCCTTTGTGTAGCCTTCATTTTTCCCCATATTTGAGACTTTTTAAAAATCCTAGTTCCTAATTTTTTTAGTAAGGGCCTCCCCTTTTGAAAGTTTAGGGGCCCTTATTTTCACTATAGCCCTTTCCTAGTGTGTAAACAATTGTAATGCCCCCCCTGCAACAAGCTAAGTGGTTTCTTATTTCAATTGAATCTGACCTACGTTCCCCCTATGTTCTGTTTCACTGGGCCCCTTTGGAGACATGTGAGACTTTTCATGTTTTTTAGGAGTTTTGAGTCCTAATTGGGGCCTTGTAGACATTGAGGTTATTCTTTTTTTCAACTAAGGACTGACTCTGACCTATTCTAAACCCACTTAGATATTTTTGCCTCCGGATTTTAAATGCCCCCTTACACCAAAACCTTCATCGCAACTTTGACATGGACTGTTCCGGAGGTCCACCTAAAAGCTGATTTTCTTTACCTAAGTAAGGTAACCTTTTAGAAGTTTTGTAGAAGGTGAAGACCATTACACTTATTACTTCTATAGGATTTTTGGCAGCTAAAACTTTGGTGGGAAGAAGAATGGGGTGGGGTTGTTTCCCCTTTACCCTCTGTCTGGTTTTTTTCCAGATGTTTTTTAATTTAATCCATGGTTTTGTATTAAACAAAAATGTTTGTCCCACATTTTTGGTGCGCCTAGAGACGGGGTTTCCTTTTCCATCTGTTGAGTCTTTTTCTAAAACATTTTTTAGAAAGACAAGAAACAGCCAGTTCCTTCTAATTCTCATTTCTTGGAATGGGGACCTTTCACCTAAAATTTCTAGTTTTTGATTTCTTTTTGCGAAAGGATGTGAGTTTTTTTTATAGCCAATATCCCATCCAAATGTACAGCGGGGACCGAGAGATGGTTTTTCTTTTTGTCCCCTCATTGAGGACAGATAGGATAGTTTGCGAATAAATTCTTTTGCCTCTTTTTATTTTGTCTTTCTTTTCGCACCTTCTTCCCCCTCCTTTTTTAACCCTAAGTGCGGGTCCCGCCCAGAGTTTTTTCCACTTTTTCTTTTCTCAAACTAGAGTTTTCTTTAAGTACGATGTAGAAGAGTTTGACTTGGTGCTAACTTACCCTTTTCTTTCCCACCTTTCCTATTTTGTCTTTTTCAAATATTTTGTTCAGAGTTTACGAGTGACGCGTTAATGTATTTTGTTTTTTGAAGTTAAGTTTGTTTTAGGAGGCAATCCTAAAACCACTAGGATTTTCAATGAGTTTTCCCTTTCTTCCTTTTTTAGTTCGACAGTTTTAGAATCAAGTTTTTCTAGTGAAACTCCTTTCTGATTTTTTGCCCAATATAAGTTTTCTTAAATTTAATACGTAAACCACTAGGGGTTTTCTTTTATTTCTGCAATGATCGTAAACGATCCCAATAATGAGTTAGCTTTTTTTTGTCTTCTTCTTTGTTTTGTATGCAATGGGGTATTTCGTCTAACTTTTTATTAGGTAGAGCTCCAAAACCCAACTCTCCTTTCCTTTTAACTTGTTTCATGAATACTTCTTTAAAGACTGATATGCGCTCCATTTTCTTTTTCCATCAAATTTGTAAGTTATTGAACTTTGAGTTTGGATTAAGTTTTTGGCAACGATGAGAAAAAACCGAACTCGCAACTATGGATTGAATAGTAAATAAGTCTTTACTTTTTCAAAAAAGCTTTCCTTCAGTAATCCGGTAAAGTGAACCTTCTACTTGTCCCCTATTTTTAAATTTCATATTTTTTTTACAACTCTTTTACTTCAAGATACGAGCACTTTTTTCGGTTTTTGAAGGAAACGGAGCTTTTTTTATCATTTCCATTTTTTTTGCCTGTTTTCTTTGCCGTTCGCTTGTCTTCTTTGCGGATATAAAAAATTAACGAATTACGTACGTATATTAAATTGGAGGTCGGGCCAAATGTGGTTTTAAGGATTATCCGACGAGAAGGACCAAGGATGTGTTGGGAAATTAACATCTACTTGGATTTGTTTGGATGTCCTGGATGACCTGGTGCCGTATTTTCTGTCTCTAGGTGTCTTCAAGTTGGAAACCCTTTTGATTCTCGAAAATGTTATTTGTCGCGAAAAGAATTGTGGGGAACCACCTTTTGAAAGGTTTACTATGATCCAACGAGACGGAAATAGTTACTCGAATTTGCGTTGTGCCAGATGAGATGCGACTTGTAACTGTTCGTACAAACGAAAAAGGAAAGGAATTGGGAAAGGGGAGGGGGCCCTTTTTTCCGTTGTCATTTTAAGCGCGAATATTTGATTTAAAAGTACAATGAGCGCGTCGTCTACTAAGAGTAGGTTTATTTAGTTAGAAAGAAATAAAACGAACGAACAGGGGAATACAAACGCGAACACTAGGCTTGTTTCACATTGTTTCGATATTGTAAGTAGTTTTTTCGTTAGAGGTTGTGTCTAAAATTAATTGTTGTGGAAACACTTCAACTAATAGGGGTATGGTACTTTGAATTTTATAAAAAACATGAGAATTACTTACTGGAGTTACTAAAAACTCCAGAGATTTAAGTCTCTGTCACATGCTCTCAATCTAAATAAGGGTAAAAAGTTAAAAATGGATATAAATCCTACAATTTTTTTTTTAGGTTCAGTGACCTGTAAACATATTTTTAACTCTTTTGTATCTAAATTCGCTTAGATATCAGTTGTTTGCTTGTTTTGCTTTAATTGTTTTGAAATATTTGAAGTCGGTGGGTTTATTGAAATTTTGATAAAACTGTTTGTTTTTCTTATTTGGAATGTACCTGGCGCATTCTTTGTCAAATTAGCTTTATTAAATTCTTTGTAAATTTGAAGTAACCAAAAACATTGTGGTTTGGCTTATTTTGTAACATCCAAAAAAAAAAACGTCATCCAAGTTGGCTATGAACGAGAGAGATAGAAATAGCGGTTGTGTCAAACTTTTGTGTTTTGAAACAAGTGACTGTCACAATTGTAAAATAAACAATGGCCATCATATAATGCAACAGATTTGACAATTAAATAAGGTTATAAATTTTAGATAGAATAGAGTCTTTTTTTTCTAGGCCAACTTTGATGTTTTTTTTTATTGGATGGCTCTGGATTTTGGTACCAGATTTGGTTTTAGTGCATCAAAATAGAGAATCTGTGTACCTTTTTGTATTTTTTGTTTTCTGTATATTGTTATTTCAGCATATGATGGATTTTGAGGTCCGCTGTCTTGGATTTTTTTGAAAAAGCCGCAGCTCAGAAAGACCTAGACAGTAATAACTACAAAATAAGCCAATCCGCAAATTTTTTAGATGGTCGTAATTTTTAACAGAAGCTGCTGGCTGCTTTGACAAAAAAATGCCCCACGTTTATGTCTAGATATCATGAAAAATAAAACAGATTCACCAATGGGATTTCTTGCGTATGTGGCATAAAACAGATGCTTTATTATAGCAATAATAGGTAATTAGTTGTACGCACGTATTGTAATTTTTTTGTTCAACAAGCATTTATCGTTTGGTTCATTTGAAACAGTTCTCACATTAAACTAATGTCCTCTTTGGACGCAAGCTGGGCGACGAACAGTAGCAACGGTCTCCATGCATTGGGGCACCCCCACTGGTTGCGTCTTCAGCTGTCGACCGCAAAACTGCTGGACTTAGCTCTGCTATTGCCCGCGACGACTTTACCACAGTTTCAGATGTAAGTATTACTCAGAAGGTTTAGGGGCAAGGTTAAATGATCCTCTTTCGGTAACGTGCAGGTATCGATGGGCATTCGTCGCGGACGACCTGATAAAAAAAGACGACCCCTACCACCAGATCTCGTTCTTACCGCACGTAGTTAGGATAGCCGATCTGATGGACAAGAAGTATCCCGACACGCACATAGACATCCTGCCCATGAAGAGGAACGAGCTGCTGTTGACGATGAACACCATCACGCAGTTAAAAGACCTCCACGGTTTCTTCAAGACGCTCAGTTCGTGCTCCAACAGGCATAGGACCGAGTGCGGCAGGTCGATATCCCACGACCACACGTTCGCCGATAGACAGTCCGACAAGAAGCTGGACATGATCTTGGAAAAGATCGACAAGGTGATAGAAATGGATTTCCTGGACAGGATCCCGAGATAAAAATATCGCCAGAGATTTTCAGATTAACCCGTTTCGGCCGAAAACGCCACTCCCGGTACATCGCTCTTCAGCGCCTCATAACTAATACTATTTGCGACAGAAAAATTTGACAGGGACATATTTTTAAAGCTTAAGACGTGCCCTTTCCGATGGTGTCCATGAAATTCTTCCAAAAAATTATTATTAATCATGAAAAAAAAGCAGTTTAAAAAAAAACAGGATTTTTTTTTTACATTTTTTTTTCAAATTTTCAAGGGGTTTCCGGACTACAATGGACCTGGAACCTCACTAACCGGTGGAATACATGTTTGAACTTTGAGTATACGTGGTTTAAAGATCGATTTTTTTCCCTTATGCGTTCAAAATGACGCCTGAACTGTAAAATTTTTGCGTAAAAATTCAAGAATTTTTTATTGGAAGATGATGCACTTTTACAAAAAATTGTCAAGAACAAAAAGTTCTTAGAATCACTCATAGAATGCACTGGAATTTCTTCAAGATTTTTTGAGCAACTTTTTGGATTTTACAGATTTTCGATACTAATTTGATCTTTAGAAATGTTTTTCTCGAAAACAATGCATTTTTACAATAAATTGTTAAGAATAAAAAGTTCTTAAAATCACTCAAAGAGTGCACTGGAATTTTTCAGAATTTTTTAAATTTTGCAAAAATTGACTATTTGCAAAATCCAATTTCTTCTTTCCAAATGCCATGGCATTCTTTGAGTTGTTCTAAGAACTTTTTATTCTTGACAATTTTTTGTAAAACTACATCATTTTCCAATAAAAAATTCTTGAATTTTTTACAAAAAAAAAATCTATCTTTAAACCACGTATACTTAAAGTTCAAACATTTATTCCACCAGTTAGTGAGGTTCCAGGTCCGTTGCAGACCGGAAACCCCTTGAAAATTTGATTTAAAAAAAAATTAGCTAGAAAATCGCGTTTTTTTTTAAAGAATGCTTTTTTTCATAATTAATAATTTTTTTGGAGGTATTTCATGCACCATCGGAAAGGGCACGTCTTAAACTTTAAAAATATGCCCCTGTCAAATTTTTCTGTCGCAAATACTTAGTATTAGTTATGAGGCGCTGAAGAGCGATGTACCGGGAGTGGCGTTTTCGACGAAACAGGTTAATTTATTCAGCGTTGTTATTTTTTTTTGTACATAATGTAAAATGTGGATAAACAGTCCGAGACAGATTTATTTTTATCCAAAGTTATCAGTATTAAATGCGGTGCATTTGTAGCTTTATGTTGTGTAAAAGTCTGTTAACAGTTAATCGCTTACTTTCCAGTTCGACACGCATTTGTCATAGTGTAAAGGTAAGCACCGTAAACAATACCCTGTACATTTTTGTGTTCTGATGTAGGTTGTGTAACTGTAATTACTTATATTTATTTTTTTATAAATTACGTTAGAGATGGATAACTCGTAGGCCGTAACTTATTTTTTACTGTTGTTATTCAGGTGCAATTTTATTGTATATATATCCAGTAACGTTATAAGATTGTGATTTTATATTGTGATTTAACTGAAAACTGGCATCGTTGCCGAATTGTTGTATTATTTGTATTTTATCAACCCTACAATGTAGTTATACATTTTGCTACAATAAATTATGTTGGGATAAAGTGGCGTTCTTTGTGTGTATAGACTATCTATGAACGAGTCTTAGACACTTACTTAGATAAGACTCGATACTTTATTGTTTTAATTGGAATTGACTGAAAGACGAGTTTTAAACCATTTTTAAAAAGGTGAGTTGAAATAAACACCAAACAGGATCTAAGTTCTAGAACGTTCAACAACGTATACTTAAACCAAATAAGGAATGTAAATCCTTCTAAATATACATGTGACAAAGATAAACTGATAACTATACTTGTATATAAGATTGAACTGAAAATAAATTGTATTTATTAAAAATATTACTATTAATTTTTTTATTTGTGCTAAATGTTTTGATCTTTTAATTCCTTTCTTGTTTGTGATTAAAATTTGGAAATTTGTGCTACAACGCAGGGCTCGACACTATAAAACTCTATGATAATGAAAGTATAAACCGTATTTTTAAGCGCCTTGTAAATTACATACGCGTGTATTTCTTACCCCTGCATACCCACGCCACTGACCGATCCTTCCCGATGTCCCGGGACTCACGTCTGCATGGTAGTACGCCATTCTCATGCGGGAACGCTGGATACGTAAATACAGTTTTACATGCAATAAGCCGGGATTTACGAACTCTAGTGATGATTAAAGTTGGCCGAAATGTCCCGCAGGACATACACGTAATATAAGACAAGTTTTAACTGGCTCATTTATTGCGTCACCTAGAGCTTGTAGTAACGAATTTACGTCGCCCACTATTTGTAGTGACTCCGCTAACGACAACACACCATTCTGTATTTTTGGTATGTTTTGTATTTTTTAATGCACTTTACCCTCTAAGTTTCTGCGTACAGTTGGTAGATAGTTACGTAACGTTGTGCGACCTGGTAATGGAATCTCTGCAATGTATTTGTTACAGAACTCGCAAAATGGTTGTTGGCAATTACGGTCACATCATCTTGAAATAAATCTTCGAATCACCGATGATTTTATTCATTTATAAATAAATAAATAAATAAAAAATAATAATGCCAGTACCGGAGGGTCGGGCGAATCGAATGAAGTCGATGACCCGCGCGTCACTGTTTGGCAGCACGATCAGCCAACCTTAGTGATGAACATTTTCAGCAAAATTTACCATCGGCGCTTCCCTATTTTTTTAATAAAGGTAATTCACCTCCATCATTTGTAATAAAGTTTACCATTTAACCCTTTCGCTACGACTTTATTTTGGAAAAACATGCTGCCATTTTACTGATTGGCTATAACTGTCCCAGTGGGGCAGGTGCAATCAAATTACGACTTTTAAATTTGAATTTTTTTTTAAATATAGGTCCTATTATTTATCTCTTGACACATAAAATAAAACATATTACAACATAATATTAATTTTATTTAAGAGCAAATAAAAAATAAAAACCGGGACACATGTGTCCCAACAGTATGCGATAGTGGGACGAACGTGTCCCATCAGGAACGAAAGTATGAAATTTGAACTAAACTATTTTATCCAAAAATAGAATGAAAACATTTAGTATGTGTGAAATGTTGAAAAACAATTATTACACAGTGGAAGATCACATCCAGTACACATGGTTCTTGTTCGTTTTTTCAGTTTTTCTTGATGCACAAGAATGGCATCTACGTCGAGTTTTTCTTTGCAGGCAAATGATCTCCTACGTTAACTAGATTTCTCGATGACCTTGTAGGTCTTCCGGTACTACGTTTTCTAACTATCCCGGCATTTTTTCATCCTAAATTAATTAGCGATTCAGCTAAATTTCCCAAAAACACCAAGAAAGGAACATCACGCTTGTGAGACTATTTGAATAATATCCATGCATTTGTGGCCGCTGTAAGTAAGAGTTTGTAAAACACCTTTCCCCACCATTTCTGTGATTTTCGGTCAATATCGTACAAACCAGATAATTACATACATAGAATATACATACATGTTTGAGTTTAAGGGTGAGACGTATATGTCCCGCTTAAAAAATATACTAATCCTATTATGTTTTTCACAAAAAATACATGCAACTCTACATTGTTGGTTATATTAACTAAAACTTACCTTGCCATATCTTTAGTTCACTTTTACACTTGAAAAATACTAGAAACTAGCAAAATAACAAGAGCGCCAAGTGCACCTGTTCACATAAATTATAGATTTACTATAATACCTTACCTCAAAATATAAGTTCTTGCGGAAGATGTTGGGCGACAAACTATTACGATTGGGACAGCGAACAATGTAAAAGTAATCCTGTTTTCGGCTAACAGTGATAGACATGTTTCGTACGGGACATATATATGTCTCTACAGTAATCTTCGTATACTCTTGTCAGCAATAAATGCGTAATTTAAAAACCGCTTTTTTACTGGGACATATATCACCCGTCAGCACTGAAAGGGTTAAGCCTTTGTCATTTTTAAAGTGTTAATTCAGAAGATGAAAAATACAATGCAAAACATTATTGAGTTCTCTATATTTATCATTTTCTTTGCACAATAATAATTACACTACATAATATAAATATACACCTTGTATTTCATTGTTTCTACTCTGCTACGGCAAAATAGAGATGACCGAAATGTATTTACATCGATGGTCTACACAGTTTTCATTGCATTTAAGACAGATTAAAATTTATAATTTTTGTGCACGTCTATCGTCTACAAAAATTATTATTTTGCCCCAGCTTAGTAGAATCATCAATGTTAATGATGAAAAGATATTTATTCCATCATTTGTATTAAAAAAATGCTGCCGTTACATTCAATAGCAGACAAACATTGCATAACTGGAATTAGTAAATGACATAAACATGCACATCGGAAGTGGTAAATAGCAATGCCGATTAATAAAATGTACTTTATAAATTTCTCATATTAAGTAACGGTGAGTTAAGATACATTCAACAATTATTGATAAATGTTAAAGTACACCCAAAGTCATCAAAGTGACTTGTTTTCAGCAATAAAATATTTAAAAAAAATACAAAATAAATGCCGTTCCTTAAAATGCAGATTTAATACTTGACGAACACTATAATCTAAAAAGGACCGTTTTATCGGTTGCTCCTTAGAACTTTTCGACGGCTGATGAGTAGGTTTCTTAGCATACTTCACAAAGAGATATATGTGGACAGTATTAATTAGAAGTTCAATAAAACATAGACACCCTGTATCGTGAATATTAAGTTTTCGGGGACATAAGTACGTAGCAATTTCATGAAATATGCTAAATATGCTTCTCTTGATTTTCAGTACATATATTGGCCACCCTGTTGGATATTGATTGAAAATTAAAAAAAAAATAATAAACACTACAATTTGATTTTGTAAAGAACTCAAAACCAAACTTGCCCGTAAAATAGCCTAAATGAAACAAATATTCCAATAAAATGTATAACAATAAAATGTAAATACTATACAGGTAAGTACTAAATTTAAGAATGTGTGGCTACGGGAACGTCTGACAGAAACGTCTATTGGCGGTAATTCTTATGAATTTCGGGTTTAATATCGTACACCAGCTCTAAGACATCTTGAATTACCTACAAAAATAAAAAAAAAAACATACATGTATACACCTCAAGGAAAACTCATCACTTTTAATGAAGAACGAAAAGTCGGCATGTCTACTTACAGTTAGTTTCTGAATCTGAACAGCTTTGTTCATCTCCTCTATTCTGCGTTTGGTATCGATTTCGATCTTCGCAGCGACGTCTTCTCTCGAGCCCATGTGTTTGGCCTCAAACTCCCTAAATTGACGTTCCCTTTCTTTGCGATACTTCTCAATCTCATCTTGGGCCTCCTCTTTGGCTTGCTTTAGCCTCTTCGCTTTGCCTAAAGTAATAAACGTGTTATGTTTTCTTGGATTTTATTAAGAGTAAGTTTTTTATTTATCATCTAACAGAGTTAAGTACATTTTTCTACCCAAGCCTTGTTAAAGTAAATGTATTTAATACATAATTTGCAGTACCGAAATGTTTCAACTTTAATCAAATATTTTAGCTGCTTGGAAAAATTTGCTTTGGGGAGGATAAATATAGAGCCATCCAAAAAAAAACGTTATCAAAGTTGGCCGAGAAAAAAAAGAGGTATTTCTATTCTTCATCGAATTTATAACCTTATTTACTTGTCAAGACTGTCACATCATATGACAGCCATTGTCTATTTTACAAATTGTGACAGTCACTTGTCAAAAGTTTGACAAAACCGAAAAGCTTAGACATGACTGCTATTTCCATCTCACTCGTTCATAGCCAGAGTTGATGACGGTTTTTTTGGATGTCTACTTAAACTCTGCTAAAAAAATTCTCGTCTAAACCAAATCCGTTACCTTGTATCCAAAATGCATTAATATACTGACTTTCACATACACTCAAGTTGTAAGTAATTGAATACAGTGTTAATAATAATCGAAAATTTTACCTAAAAATATACCTAATTAAAACTAAACAAATACACTTGATTTTGGTACTTCTAAGTTCATATTGTCATTAATTCTAGGTTAAGTCTACCAAAACAGTATAACAATACATTTATACAATAAGTGTAAGTATAAACACTAACAAGACTTTAGATTAGATTTAAGCAATCATTTACTGTAACAAATCATTCTCCTCAGTAAAAAAGATACCAATGAAAAAAAATGTAATGTGAATGTTATATAGGGTGTTTTTAAATAGAGAGAACAGTGGTTTGAGCTAGTTTAATTAGCGTTAAAACACATGTATTAAACTAGTTCGAACAGTTCGAACCGCTGTTTACGCTCTTTTAAAACACGCCCATAATGCACTGAATTTTAGACTGGCGACTCTGATATGAAATTTACATAATTTCCCATCATCTTACTGATGGATAAAATATTATTTAGAAACAAAAACCAATTTGTTAAATTGACAAAAACTGTTACATCTAGAATACTCGTCTAAGAAACAAAAATGTATTACATTACTTATATTCCTTTAGAAATTTTCATTTACATACCTCACCCTTATATGTATTAATACTGTAAAAACCCTAGAGGAATCATCTTAAAAAAAAATAAAAACATTAGTTTAATAAAGTATTTTAATATCCCTATTTAATTACACAAAAGTACACTCTGAAAAAGTACCCCATTTGGCTACTCTTCGTCTACCCCCCCCCCCCATGGATATATTTTTAAATTATATATATAATCTGAATCAGCTTGATAAGAGGAGTCGATTGACACTACTCCCAACCTTAGGAAACGAAAAATAAAAAAGTTCATTTTCCCATGTTGTCTATGGGAGAAAATTTTCTGTCTAAATATAATCTAGGTTAGGTCTTGTTTAGGTTCAGGTTAGGTCTAGGGTAGGTATAGGTTAGGTCTAGGGTAGGTTTGGGTTAGGTCTATATTTAGGTTAGGTTTGGACAAATTTTCCCTCATAGACATAACATAGGAAAGTCCACTTTGTGTTGCATTTATATGTAAAATTTGTACTATTTACGAAAAACTAGCCTTGCCCTTCTCAAACTCAATAACGTGATGTAAATAGGTTAGGTAACTAGGTAGGTTAGGTGGATGCTGGCTAGGTAAGGTTAATGCTGGCTAGGTTAGGTTAAAGCTGGTTAAGGTAGATTATCCTTCATTCATCTAAATTAGTTTAATTGTCTATAAATAGAAAATTGGTAACTTCGCAACCGTACACCATAGGAAGTTGAGGGTAGTGTCAATCGCTTCGTCTAATCAAGGCAGTTCCAATGATATAGGGATGCCATGTTTTATCCTATAAATCGTCTTAAATTTATTAAAATTAAATTAATTGCAAAATATTGAAAAATTTGTAACTTTAATGAATGGTTTCCGCAAGTTGAGTAGGGTGTCAATCGACTCCTCATCTCATGCCCTTTCGATTGACATAAAAAATTTTTAATTTCAACATTTGGGGGTAGACGTAGTTTTACCCACTTTTTGTACCTATATCCTAAATAAATTAAATATCAATTTTTTGGGCACTGATGTGTGATCTTTTCGTTATTTACCAAATACCAAATCTCTATTTGGATATTTTGTGACCAAATCATTAAATGCACTAACCTTAATGGTGGGTTCATGCAGAAATGTTTAGTAATAATAATAAGAATAAAAGTTAAACCTTCGTTTTATAATGACCCAGTTCATGCAGTAAATATAATTTTTAGTAATAATTTTAAAAATAAGGATTTACTGCATGAACTGGGTCATTATAAAACTAAGGTTTAACTTTTATTCTTATTACTATTCTTATTCTTATTACTAAAAATTTCTGCATGAACCCACCATAAGTGTACGACAAACTTTTCGTTTCCTTTAAACCATGGCCAACTAAGTTAATAACAGCTATATTGTATCTGTTATTAATTTTAGATCGTTGAAACAATAATCTTGTATAAAGTGGATTTTAAAACAATGTTTGAAATATTGTTTAATATTGTTAGTGTTTTCTGGATTTTTGACGAGCCGAAAAGAAAGACTATTTATTTTTGCTAACAAATGAAAATTAAAAAATGATTTTATATAATTTACAAAACGTATTTAATCATGTGGCAAACCTCGTGATTGGCTGACTAGGTGTTCTATCATGTAATGTTTATTTAACAATTTTTTTAAGGATCAAGAAACAACCATTTTCCTGATAGCTACCCTCACGTTATTACAGTATTCCAAAAACGTTCATATAAACACAAATAAACCAAGCCTTCTTAATTCCTGAACAACTTACAAGACGTCTCGTGATCCGAATTTCACCTTCCAAGTAGTTCAGCCCGTTTTTACTTACGTTTTCGTGCCTCTGAAACTTTCTCTGCAGCGCGCTTTTCGGCAGCAAGTAGCTGTTGAATTCCGTGGGTTTGACTCGCCATAATTTTTCTTTAATTCACTTTTTTTTGATATTAAATTTCTTAGAAGGCGTTAAACTACAGAACCTCACCCATCAACCATCTACACATCACTGACCAATCAGATGACTAGTGTATGTGACGTTCAGAACAAGTCACGTGCTAAACAATCGATAGTCACATGCTCGTTGCAGATTTCAATTGGCAGCAATGGAATGTCACATGAAACCTGATTACATACAAGGGTTGGTTCAAAACATGCTAAATATGTAACTGTTTTATTTATTGAAACGAGAACGTTTTTTTTCCAAAAACGTCGAATCGCAAGTTGATTTATAATTATTATAATGCGAATGTTATTCATTTACAGGGTTGACCCATGTTAACTTAGGGAATAGCAAATATTACCAGCTAAAAAATTCCATGTGGAAGGGAAGGCGTTGTGGAATGGATTACGGAGATGGTCCTCTACGATCGCTTGAGCACGGGAATGCCGCCGCATGCGCACGCGCGATAAGGTTTTACAGGAGGAGCATATGCGCAGAAACGCTTTGTCGTATAATCACTGTCTTATTCTGTATAACTAACCAATATAAATCGGTATTTTTAATTTTCAATAGATGATAAAAAATATTTATCTCTGTTGGTTTGAATTAAAGTTGTCGATCTCTGACGATATATTATTCATGTACAACTAGGATCAGTGATTTTCTAATAAATGAATTGTGTATTCATATTTTTTAAGATGGCTAATTGAAAAATACTATCAAATGACTGTGTGCCGTTAAATTAGTTTGTGCGTTATTTTATGCAATGCACAAAGCCAGAATCGGAATCAAATGACGTCGTTATTTTGTTTGATCCGTTCATTTTAATTTGATATTGAAGATTATTATCCATATTCGCCCATCACTATATGGCTCTTATTGGTAATACAGCTTTCTGCTATGTTATCAATGTTATCCAATTTGTTTATTCAAAATTTAACATATCATCAGTAAAGCCGGTCCCAGACACTGCGTGTATTCGGCGAAGGAGACGAAGGAGTCGTAGTTGCTTCGGCATTCACTTGGCTCCCACACTATGCGATACTTTTGCGAATGCTCGGATTCGGATGCCTTCGTAGTAAAGCTCGCTCTCTTGTTCTTTTTTATATCTAGTGGCGTTCATCAGTTCTTTCTCATACATTTGCAAAAATTCTATGGTTAAATCGTTTGTCCACTCCATTTTACAACAAATCCTTTCACTGAACGGCACTGAGCTAGACTAAATGCCTTCACAAACCCAAGCGAAGCGTCTGTGACCTTTGCCGTAGTATGTACCTTCGTGGTTCTTTGCTTCGCGCAATTTTACCGACAGCCGGCCGAAGCGGTTTAGGAATGACGAAGGTTCAGCGAAGTAGCCTCCCAGACGCTACCCGAAGGTCCCCTTATGCCGAAGTTTCGCCGAATACACGCAGTGTCTGGGACCGGCTTAACATATAATACAATTAAATAATGTATATGTTGTATGTACCAAATTTATTTAAACAAGTTATATAAAAATACAATTTTTTTTTGAATTAGAAAACGAGTTAAATCTATCAATTTCTCATCAATCTATTTAATATTATTATTATTCATTTTGTTTCGATTTATTGGGAACAAAAATTTAAAATTTTGAAAATAAATTTTCAGTTTCAAAAATGACTAGTTATTTATGTAGTAACAGTTCCAAATTTTTCATATGCTCCCTTATGGAAATATTCATTAATTTAGTAATGAAGACATATTTTTTTTCCATTGTGTTCTGTCAGCTTTCCAGTAATTGCGACCTAGAATTGTAAAAATTAAATTAGGCAAAGCGCGATCCTTGGGCGTATGAACCCACTATATCTCCAGGGGTGAAAATCTTGCTTAGAAGGAATACATGTAAATAATCGTTGTGTTGAACGGAAGGTCATCCATGAAGCCTGACGAAGCACACTGTCATTACCTTGTGGGTAATAATCAGTTGTAGATTTCTTTAATCTCAACTTCTCTTGTTCAATCTTATCCGAAGTATTGTTTTCTAATAGACATATAATACTCGCAGTTCCATCATTAACTAAAATGTGGGGTAGAAGAATCAGATTCACCAAAATTATTTTATCAACAATGTCACCGCCTGCTTACCTATCAAACAAAATTTATCTCTGTGATCGTACTGTGATATAATGGTACCACTCAAATACACATACAATAATGATTTACCGTTAAGGATAAAATTCTTATCAACCTGTTCTGATGCATGCAAATCTTTGATAAAAAAATGTACAACTTTGTATTGGTCTACATTATCTAAAGACGATGAAAGACTTGAAGGTGCCGAAGTTGATTGCTGCTTTCTCACCCACACTTGCCAGTCTAAAAAGAAGTATTATCAATGATATAGCATATTAAAATGAATTATTTACATAGTAAAACTAAAGTTACCTTCCTCTTCATAACGGTTATAGTCCTCAAGAAAGTTTTCTTCTACTTCCATGAGGTCTCTATCTTGTGTACTGTACATGTATGTTTAGCTCAAGTTTTTTGCTCCATTTAAGATGAATGCACTATAGTTAGTTAAATTTATTTTAAGTTTGTACATATATACATACATTGTATTGTATAGTCACATAGATCGATTTTGTATTTGCATTACTCAATTAGTTGTTGATTGCGGAAACAGAAATTTATTTTGGAAAAGAAGGTATAAGCATAAACCAAAAAGATAAAAAGTTACAAAATACAAAAGTTAGGTTACAAAATAACAAAAACCCAGAGTACTCTGTGACAAATCATACAGGTTTGAGGTTAGCGTCACAGATCACAGAAGTTGAAATATGTATAGAAGTTAAACAATAATGGCGTTTTCGACTGGCTTGAAACTTTGTACTCTGGGAGTCTCCAGTAAGGGATAGAGACACCTGCAATAAGTGCATTGTGCCAGAAATTTGAAAAGGCCATGAATCTGGTCTGTCAATTTCTACGAGGGGATTTCGTAAAAATTAGAGTTGCTTACCGGTATTTACATTCGATTCCCTCTTAAGTTACCTTCGCTTAATTCACATTTCCTCTTATTTCACTACGTTTTTCCCTATTATGTCACGAAACTTTTCCTCTCAAGTCGCCGTCTGTAAAAGTTTTAGAACTACGTTTGGAAATTGGATTCTCTCATGAAAATGTACAATTTTTATTGAAAAGTGATTGTGTAATACATTAAATATAGACACCTAACCTTTAAAATAGGTTGTGTCTTTTAAAAATACACAACCTTTAAAATATTCATTCTAGTGGAAAATTGAACTTTTGTCACGCACGACCGGGTGTACTTTTTACTTAGTACGATTTTTTTGTTCAGCTGGCTCATTTTTCATTATAACAAGTGCTGTGGTATATCTCTAAATATTTCTTTTTGTAACTAAAAACACAAAAAAGTTGGGGTTATGATTGCGACTTAAACGAGAAGATGATGTACGGATTTGGTGACTTAAGAGGGAAACGAGTGTAAACATAAAATTATTTGAGTATCTCTACATAGTTAAATTATCTGCTAACAAAAATGACATTATGTAGGTAAAATGTATATGCTAGATGATACATACATACATATAGGTATGTAATTGGTTTTCTGATTAGTGAGTGGAAAGAAAACAGGCTATTAACAAAAATATCCAAGTATTATTAGATTTTACAAAAACATGTTACAAATACAATAATTAACAGTGTGTTTTATGGTGGCACTTCACTTGGCGTAGCGTATTTGTGTTTGAGTATCGTTGTATTTGTCCAAACATTTGATGTATTCGCAAATATTCCAAAAAGACCATGACGAACACGGCGCTGGTGGAACCAAGTGTGGACGGTTACAGCAAATATTCGCCTTATTTGACTTCTTTGATGTGTGATTGAAAACCGACAAGTGGACGGAAAAGCGTATTTGCTGTTAGCGCTATTCGCGTTATTTGTACAAATAAAGCAAATATAGCGAATAGCTTCTTTACACATCGTCGTTTTTGGGCAAATACAACCAATATACGAATACGCTACTCCAAGTGAAGTGAGTAGAATACAAAAAACAAGCCAACTAAAATATCTTTTAGTTTGCTAGGCCCTTAAAGGCCTATGAAGGACTTTACAGGAATAGGCCTTATATTTACTTTACTTTTTTGGATCTTGAAGTTCCACCTGTTGCCTTCCTTTTCTTCTCTTCTACTAGACAATAACTGGACCTTATCATGCTCACAGCCTCTGTTAAACGCTCATCCAAATCTTTTGCAATAAGACCACCATCATTAATTTCCTCTGCGGGTTCATCTAATAACTTTGACTTTATATGGGCCTGTTTCTTTCGAAAACCCATGTCAGGTATCATTTTAAAATCAAAATCAATCGTCAAATCATCCACAAGTTTCTTTATAGCCTCTTTTTGCTTTTCATCCGTCTTCTGCTCAGGATAATTTGCTGATGGGGCAAGATGGATTTGCGTAGAATATGGGATGTTCTTTTACTAGAAACAAAAATCACAGACATTTTGAAACAGCAGTGTTGAAAGGCCATGGTAATTAAGTTGTTCTTGAAAAAAATTAACTGTTTATTTAATTGTTAATGTTTATGAAGGATTCAGATTGAATTTTAATGTAAACTTTCCTTACCTAAAAACATTGGCTCACTGTTTACATTCACGGGAAGCAATTCCACATATTTTATTTTATCATATTGCCTCACCTTCCTAGCGCAAACTAAAACTCTCTCTTTGTCCACACATATTCGCCACAATTTCTTAAAATACGGTAAGTTGGACTTTTCATCTTGTCGCAAAAGGTAGGACTTACCTAGCACGTATCCAAATTCTGTTAGTCTTTTAGAAATGTACAATAGAGTCAGCCCTTTCGGCATATCGTGGTCTAATAAGGAATTATATTCTAGTAAATCAAACTTAATGTCTTCAAGTAGTGGTATTTTATAGAAATAGAATGTGGAAAAATCATCTTTAGAGACCCTTTTAACCATTTTGCCGTCTTTAGTTACTTTTGTGAAAAGAATGGGGCGAGACTGGATCACATTAAGCTTGAAGCATTGCAGGAAGCGATCTGTGTCACCCTTAATAGGATAGAAACGGATCCTGGTTTGGGTGTGCCTAGTAATAACTGCAGATGACAATTTCTGAAGTAGTCCATTTTTATCCTCACAGATTTCCTCGACAGGGGTGATATTCATTACATGAAATAGCTCATTGTAAAAATTTTCATATTTAAAGTTCCGTCGTGTTGGTATTATTTGAAAATCAATCTGGTTTCCACTAAACGTTTTGGCCTCGTTCAACGCTGAGAATCTTTTCTGGCCATCTTGAATGGGATTATCATCATCCGAAATGTAGATAAATGTACGTTTGTAGAAGGGCGACTTAATATCGTGGAATAATTTCTTGCACGTTAAGAAGAACGAAGCCAAATCAAAGTCGCCCTTTCTTTGGTATTCATCAATAAGCTGTTTATCTGGAACTTGGTTGATCTTTGCTTTTAAAAGCTTTACAGTGTTAAGAATGTTATCTCCAAACTCTGTAAGGACCGGAGAGTCTTCTTTCGCTAGAACTACAGCAAACTGGCTCCACTTACCCCTGCCACTTGCGAAAATTAATGAGTCAGCCAGGGAATAACAGGCTTCTAAACTATCTCTAAATGGCATGGAGCCGTCTTCCTTTTTAACAAACATTGATGGATGAGTGTCAATAGCTATGACGACAAACGTTGGTTTCATATCTGTTGTTCCTTCGGCGTCTTCATCATCCTCTTCGTTCTCTGAACCAAACACGTCATCGCCCTCGTCGTACATTCTGAAAATTGCAGTAAAAATGGACGAAAAACATGCTACAGTTGTTTGAATGCTTTAGAGAACAGTGATTTTTAAAGAAATTACCTAATAAATATTTAGATGTCACAAACTCTCAATTGTTCTTCAACTGACTACGATCACGTATTGTTTTACAATTCCGACAGGGCGATTTGGCGCCAAATTTTAGCACTAATCCCTAATAAAAAATATCCACCATCCACGGAATAAACCTTTTGTCAGCAAAACTCAAACAGTAGGTTAGATTAGTTTGATTGGGTTCTTTCCATTTAGGCGACTACCAGCGACTCCTGTGTCGACCTGTCGACTCGTGTTGACTCTCACCAAATGGGTACACTCGAACCCCTCTTAAGTCGCCAAATCCGCGCATCATTACCTCGCTTAAGTCGCGAAATTTATCCTCTCTTAAGTCGCGATCATAACCTCAACTTTTTCTTGTTTTAGCTGCAAAAATAAATATTTAGAGATAGACCACAGCACTTGTTATAATGAAAAATGAGCCAACTGAACGAAAAATCAATGCACGTATACCCAGTCGTGCGTGACAAAGTTCAATTTTCCACTTGAATTAGTATTTTAGATTAAATATTTTTAAAAGACACCTAACCTATTTTAAATCAAATGTATTACACAATAATTTTTTTCAATAAAAATTGTACATATTCATGCCAGAATCCAATTTCCAAACGTAGTTTTAAAACTTTTACAGGCGGCGACTTAAGCGCGACGGTTTCGTGAAATATGTACTGAGGGGGAAACGTGGTGAAATAAGAGAGGATTTGAATTAAGCGAAGGTGAAATAAGAGGGGTTCGCGCAATCGAGGGCCCCCCCCCCCCCCCCCCCCCCTCTCCCCTCCCCCCCCCCCCCCTATAAGTCGTACTGGGCGGTGTTTTTTTTTAAAGCTTTTTTTTTGTTTTTTTTTTCCCCCCAACGCCCCCCAACCCCCCCCCCCGCTTTCTTTTGTTTTGTGGGCCCGGTTTGCGTGTTCCCCAAAGTGTCCTTGTTTTGCCTTTGTTTCCCCCCCTTTTTTTTTTTGTAATTACGCTTATTTTATTCGACGCAGGGGGGGCCCGGTTTGCCCCTCCCCCCCCCCCCCCTTCTTTCGTTTTTCTTTTTTTTTCTTTTTTTTTTTCTAAATTAAAAATTTAATAATACCTAATAAAAAAACTTTGGACGGGCAGAAAATATTTTGTATTTATCCCAGATACAAATCATCTTTCACTGCCATATTATTATAGATTAACAAAAAACAAACCATTCTTTCCTTTTTAAAATTGACGGAGCTTCTGTTCAATAAAAATTATTTGTTAAATCAGTGCCTTCTGAACGAGTATTTTCTAGAGTCGGCGCTATTAACAATACAAGCCAAATTCCAGAATAACGACGGCAATCTTGATGAAAAAGGACAGTGGAAATTCGTTTACATTCCGTCATAATGTCATAATAAATGACAACAGCTGTCAGTTTTTTCATGTCAGGAAGTTTATTTTAATTTATTGTTTTCCCAGAAAACACGTAATCATATTATTACAAATTATTGTTTTTCCATTTCGTTGTCACGTACAATAAGTACAGAGTACAGACTTCCACAAACGATATTCACACATACATTTGGTGCAGCTTCAGTTGTTGTTTTGTAGTTGTGATAGGCACTGGTAATATAAATTTATACTGCGACATTGGAATATGTTAATAAGGTGCTTCCCATACAGTATTTATTTTAGTTAATATTTTTATTTTAATATGGCGAACAAGTGTAAGGTAATTTCTTAGTTTCATCCCTATACAAATTAATTAAACATGCGAATATGCATTTTCAGGAATGTGGCTGTACTTGCAAAAGGTGCATATCTAGTGATCATGATGTCCAACTGCATGTAGAAATAGAAAATTTGAAGCAGCGTCTTGTTGAAAAAGAATCCCATATTGTTACGATGGAAACAAATTTTTTAAATGAAGCTAATAAGTTTCCTAATGGAGAACTAGTTGCTTTAAGGGAAGAATTACTAACATGGCAGGATAAATATAAGAGGTATGTAATTTTCATACATTTACATTGAGATTTGTTTGTGCTTAGAAGCAAAATATTTATAGGTTGTATGATGCGCACAGAAGAGTCCAAAGAGTAAACCAAGGTCTTGAAGATAAGTTGCTAAAATTGGTAGATGTTTGTGAGACAGATAAAAGTACCTTAACAAAAGATGTGGCCACTTTGTCGCACAAACTGGCTGATGCAAATTATGCCATAAAAAAACTTACGGACGACAATGTAAGTATTTTTATGTTTATTGCTGGTAATAAATATAAAATTAAGTTCGTGAAGTAAGTCATATGAATTTATTTTGTCTTTTATCCTCTTTGGTTTATAAACAATCCTTAGAGAACTGCAGTTTTGTTCAAGTAATTGCTATTAGCTATTTTCTTATCACCCTTTCGTTTATAATTATATTTTAATTTACTGGTAGTAACTCATTCTTTTGTTAATTTGTATGGATTTTTGTATATAAAGTTTTGTTTTTAAACATTTTGCATTCGTGCGTTTTACATACAGTTGATCAATAAGATCAAGAACTATTACATTTCTCAAAATATTTATTGATCTCAAAATATTTCAGGAGAGATACAAGAACGATGTCTCGCTGGCGATACAATTCCTGCAATGTAAACAGAGCAACTTCGTCGCCCACAAGTTCGATTCCGTGAGTATTCAATGATGAAGACCCTTTTTTTCTTTTAAAAAATACAATTTTCAGTTGCCATCGGAAGTACAATCCCAAGTGGCTAACTACATGACCCACAAGAAGAAACCGGAAGAACGCAAGACTGTCCCCGAGGCTAAGAGTATTAAAGTGCCAATCCCGACGTTCCCGCCGACCGTGATGGTTTATTCCGTGCCGAAATCCCCGAAGCCCGAGAAGGAAGAGGTAGACGTGGAGGCCCCTCGGTTGACATCGTCTCTGCTGCCATCATGGCGAAGGTGCTGGAGGAGAGGCAGAGGGAGAGGGCGCTGGCGAAGCATTGCGACACCTGCACTTCGCCAAGAATTTGAAGATAATTTACTACGATACACATCACAGTATCGGTACTCAAACTGGGCAGTACAAAGAGATGTTGTGCCTAAGGTGTAATGAGAGCATTCAGAACCCCTCAACAGGTTAGTAGTACTTCAGGGGTTTTCGCCAATCATTTTGTTAAAAAACATGAAAAATTAGTGTAAAAGTCGTGACAATAGGTTTCAAGATAATTTTTTTCTATTGCCAGTATCGTGCAGTTATTGCAATATTGTTTTAGTACCGTGTTTTGTTTACAATTTTTTAAGTAATTTCATCTTTTCCATACAGATTATTATTTTATTGAGAATCTTCCGTAATGGCTAAAATTTCGGTATGGTTAAAAAAATGTTTGTTTTATATTTTTTATTCTCAAGTTTAATTGATTCTGTCATTTAAGGGGGCAGTATATATTTATTACGCTTTTTTTCAAGATTTGTTTTTTTTATAGTAATATTTATTTTAATATTCTAATTTTTTTTACATATAAAAGTCAACATCTCAAACTATATCAAAAAAGTTTTTTTGTAATTTTTAAGCCATGCGTGGCCGTTATATGGCTGCCTGAAGTTAACCATCTAAAAAAACCATTGGTAAAAAATCTCAGCTCTGGAAAGTGTGAAACAAAAAATTCAAAATGGATATTAAAACATAAGCTAGCCACCATCGTCTGAACTACAAACAAGTATTTTGGGTGAAAAAAAAGAAAATGGTGGACTTGAATTTTTTAATCCCTTTCTTTTAGTGAATTAAGGGTTAAAAAGGGGTTAAATATCAATGGATTTTCATTATTGTAGTTCATACTATACCTACACATGTGCAGAATAAGCCCTCAAAATTTCAGCCTGATCGGATCAATAGTTTTTTAAAAAATTGCCAACCAGGTCAAAAAACATGATTTTGAGAAAAATGCGTTTACAGTTTTCATAATTGATTGGCTTACTGTCAAGGGGTTAACGGAGCACAGGTTGATCACTTATTCTAATAATTAAGACTGTTTAGACGAATCTTGCCTTGGCTGGACAGTAAAGAGTTTTGCCTTGGATGGCTAGATAGGTCTTTATATCGGTCAACTTTTTTCCATGATGCGTATTTATCAAGCTTCAATGCCTCAATTGTATTTGACCTTGGAATATCCTTGAAGGTCAAATCCTGAGTTGGTCAAGGTCATAATCGATTGTAAAATTTTCTGCTCTTTTTATTTCCGGTGTCAAAAATAGGGGGCCCCATTTGTTAAAATGGACTTGACCTTGAAATAACCTTCAAGGCCGTGGTCAAGGTCAAATCCAAGGTCACCATTGGATTGTCAGGGAAGTCATCCTATAACTTGTGAAGGTCACTTTTGACTGTATCTTTATTGAACGTTTGGGCTTATATAACATATTGTACACTAGTTTTAAAGGCATCTTCTATAATAATTCGAAGTTATTGGAAAATCGCTTTTTTCAAAAAATAAATGTGTACTGCCGCCTTAGTAATTTCATCTTTTCCATACAGATTATCATTTTCTTGAGAATCCTTCGTAAGATATGCTTAAAAAAAATGTTTGATTTATAATTTTCATTCTCGAGTTTAATTGATTTTGTCATTTAACACAGATAATTTTTCAAAATTTCGAAATTTTAATAAAACATCGCTAGTACATTCTGGTTCACAACCATATTTGGCCGGGAGTGGTTAGCGCAGTAAAAAAATGTTTGTTTAGTTGTTCTTTTCCAGGTCTAAAAAATTGTAAAAAACAACGACCTAAAAGCACATAAATACACGTCCGGTCAGTGCCCTAGAACCGGCCGATTCTTCTGCGACCGCCCAGACTATCGTGAAAGTACAACCAAACAACTTCCTGATCGATAACAAATCAAAGTCAAGTTCAAATAGCTCGAGTCTAATAGATCTGAATAATAGTACTCATCATCAGGAAGATCCGGTAAATAGAAACGTAGGTAGTTTGAACGAGAATGTGATAAGTAACGAAATTAAAAACGTATCAAAATGTGTTTTTAACAAAAGATAATGAAGGGACTAACAAGAAAAATCTAGAACATCACGAGTTATGCAATAAGCTGTCGCCAAGTTGCGGGATCGATGTATCGATGCCAGAAAAAGCCGACTCGGAAAAAAACATAGATAAAACTAGCGAGAAGAATAATTCCCCGAATAACCTCAAAGGCCCAAGGTATTGCTCAATGCGGATGCAAACAGGCACAAGGAATATTTTGCTTGATAACGCTCACAACAACATCGCTCCCATTCTGTACACCAGGGAGTCACAAAATTAAGCCAAAGCAAGCACCCAAAGCTGATTCTGTGTCGAGCAGTGAGTGCAGGGACAATTCGATGATGAGCGAAACCTCTACCCAGAATCAGAGGAGAGTGGCCGAATGGATACAGACCAACATGGAGAACGACGAGAATAGTCCCGAGAACTCCAGGGCGGAGTCGACGAAGAATAAGGTCGACGTAGGCGTCGATAAGGTGAGGTACGCCGAAATGGAGGAGAACGTCAAAAGGTTTCTGTTTGGGGAGAGCGAATTTCTGAAAACGGTCGAACTGGGAAAGATTAAATATCAAAATTTCAGGGTCGGCAGTGACGGGCCATCGAGGGGCGGGAGTAAGACAACATCTTCGACGGAAAGTGATATATAGGCGCTCAGGTACGCTTGTGCCGGGCTCATTCTGGTGCATAATAGTGAACACTTAAAAAAGTAATAGTTTTACAGCATTAGCGCAGTTTTACCCTTTTTGTTTTTGTTTTTTTTTAATGACAAAAATATACAACTTTATCGTAATTATCTTCTAACTGAGTAACTAAGTTCATGATTATACAAAAAATATTTTGTTCCGATTCGATCTTGCTTTCAAAAATTTGGTATCTCAGGCTTATTGTTTACTAATATGATGTCGAGAAATTAGTGTTAAATATGACTAAGAAGGAATTTACTTCCAAATTCGAATCATCTCTGAGCTTCCAAAAACTGTATTACACAAAACGTACACAAGTGAATTACCTGCACATTATATATTAGTAGAAGTTCTAAGAATTTTTTTGAATAAGCGTTTTTTACACTTTACATCACATAAAAAGACATTTTAATGAAAAGAAAGAAAGAGATTGATAATGTAGAAAGAAAAACAGAGACTATTACATTTTATTATACAAATATAGAGTTAAATATATTCCATCTTTAGACATACAGTATATAAATTTGTTATTTTTTAAAATATAAGTAAATCATATAATACAGTGACTGGTACATTCTAGAATAGATATACCATTTTTTTTATTCACCTTGTATACACAGTGAACAATAAAAAATCTCATTAATATTTTTATAGCAGGCAATTTTCTTCATGAACATCAAATAATCTATAAGATATCTCAAAGCTTTTCTCCGTTAAAGGGAATTTAATATTACCATTATATAATTTGGTAATTTATCTCAAATATAGACCTTTTTTTAAATACAAAAAGGAATTAAATTAATATGTTTGTGATGTTTGATATGTTGTTGACTGATTACGCTCGATTCCCTCTTAAGTCACCTTCACTTAATTCACATATCCTCTTATTTCACCACTTTTTCCCTATTATGTCACGAAACTGTCCCTCTTAAGTCGCCGCCTGTAAAAGTTTTAGAACAACGTTTGGAAATTGGATTCTCGCATGAATATGTACCATTTTTATTGAAAAAAATGATTGTATAATACTTTAAATATAGACACCTAACCTTTAAAATAGGTTAGGTGTCTTAAAAATATTTAACTTTAAAATATGCATTCAAGTGGAAAATTGAACTTTGTCACGCACGACTGTGTATACTTACGTTGATTTTTTCGTTCAGCTGGCTCATTTTTCATTATAACAAGTGCTGTGGTAGGTATATCACTAAATATTTCTTTTTGCAACTAACAACACTAAGTTGGTTATGATTGCGACTTCAGAGAGAATAAATTTCGCGACTTAAGCGAGAAGATGATTCACGGATTTGGTGACTTAAGAGGGAATCGAGTGTAATTATATACTCGATTATTCATGTGAGAATCCAATTCCTAAATGTAGTTCTAAAACTTTTACAGGCGGCGACTTAAGAGGGACAGTTTCGTGACATAATAGGGAAAACGCGGTGAAATAAGAGGAAATGTGAATTAAACGAAGGTGACTTAAGAGGGAATCGAGTGTATTAATAATAGCAAATAATTGATCATCACCTAGGGCAGTTGATATTTGGGGGAATTTAAGGAGATAGTCACATGTTAAAATGTGACTATAGCCTTTGATATACCCAATACAAAAAGGCGATAGCAGCTTGTTAAGAACACAGGACTGTCCTGGTATAGTTCTTTTGATTTGTGTTCAAACATAAGTCTTAATTCAAACTACTTTGTACACACAGAATAAAAAGACCCAAATAGAAGGCCTAAGCTGTTTATTTAGAACCTTCTTGACCCCGATGGAATGTTTTAACCATGAAATAAGCTGTGATTTATTCTGTATGTGAGATTTTTTAGGAAAAATTTTAGGTACCTACTGAGAAATATTTATAGTGAGTAAGGACCAAATATTTTGTATTAGAAGTTTTTATCGAGGCATTAGAATAAATGGTTCCTTTGTGTTTGATGTTGCATGCATTTATCTATGTGTGTATGTATCGTATACTTATTAAGAGATATTTAGTAGGGCATCATGTTAGACAAGATGTGTAAGGGCTTGATACAGGTAGTCCACAATTAGTTCATTTCATTTCAACACAATATAAAAGTTATTGATGTATAAATATTTACTGCTAGTTCAACATCGTCTATTAAGGGGTCTTTGCACTTACAATAGCTAAAAATGTATTTAAAACTATTTTTGCGAATTTATTGTAGGAGAACTATGAAAGCCAGGATTGTGGGCTAGAACTCGTATTAAAAAGCAAACTTTCAAGTATTCGATTGAAAACAATTTTCATTGTCGTTAAAAAAAAAAATAAATGTTTACATTGAAAAATGTGGAGACCAAACTGTGTACCTGACTGGTGAGGCTGCATTAATTTGAAACAAATGCAACAATTTGTTGCGTTTTTAAAAAAACCTCAGAGAATGCAGCCTCACTAATCAGGTACACCGTTTTGTCCCCGCAAAAAAAGATGTGTCCGCATTTTCAATGTAACCATTTATTTTTTTTAATGACAATAAAAATTGTTTTCGAAAACTTGAGAGTTTGATTTTTAATGAGCCCTATTCCACAATCGTGGGCTTTCATAGTCCTCCTACAATAAATTCCCAAAATTACTTGGCATTTTTCGCTGTTGTAAGTGCAAAGACATTAAAAGTGGAGATTTAAATAAAATTTCTATAAACTGTGTAAATTGACAAAAATCATTTCTACCCATTGCTCACAAATAATAAAGCTGAGTGAAATATGACTTTATGAAAGTTTGGTCATTAAGATACCTACTGATTCAAAACTATAGTATAACAACTCAATTTAATTGATATGAAAGAGCTCAATCAAAACTTAATGAATATTCTTATTTCAATTTTAAATATCCATTATGTCCAAAAAAGAGGTGGAAGGGAAAGAAATAAAAGGAAGGTTTTAAACGTTTATTTTGTTTTATATAAAAAAAATCATTTGGAAAATTTGGATTTCTTGAAACAATACTGAAATTATAACGTTAATTTTTTTGATCTCTATACAATGTTGTGCCCACCAAGAGATTTTAAATATACAAACTACGTACTAAGAACTTTTATGCCGCGATGGTGCCCATTTTAGAATACGTTAACATGCTAAGCGTTATATCAGTGTGATAATCAAAATTTCGTTTAATCATGCATATTTATTTGGTTTTTTGTCTAGCATAAAGTACAGTGTGTTATTACTTATCTATTTTGATGTTATTTGTCCATGTAAGATATATAATGTATTAAATGTAAATAAAGTAATTGTTATTCTCCTTATATGTTTTTTCTTCATGTTACACTTGCGCAGAATTAAAAATGTTGACTCAAAATTACTATCATATGGCTTGTTGAGTGATTGTGTTAATGGGATTTTTTATTTGGTTCTGAAATGCATTATTAACTCATATAATATAATACATACAGAGTGGTCCTCCGGAAATGCATCCATCGATTATGGGAAAACTATTATTAGTAAAAATCTGAAAATTTGGTGACGTATTAAGGTCGATGGGGGACATACGCCTAAAATATTTTCACGTTAATCGCACTTCCGGTTATACCGGAAGTATATGTCAACTTTGTTATTTTAAATGGAATGCCCTGTATATTAATACATTTTTAGATTCTATGGTAAATTCTAAGTATATTTCATTTATAATGTCCTATACCTAAGTTTAAGCGGTTTTGAGATATTTAAGTTTTTATGTCAAAAATGACGTCTGCAGGCCCTAAGAGAATTACGAATTTTTCCTATAAGAAAGCCTTTATTATTC